>CAUG01000503.1:2684-15203 GCA_000442785.1 Papiliotrema flavescens NRRL Y-50378
TTCGCTTGGCACATCTGATGTCAGCGCAACACCCTCGGGTGACAAATATTACTCACTTGCATGCACGAGTTGAGGTCGGTGACTTGCATCTCGGCGCCAGAGCCGTACTGCGGGGTCATTTTTGGCGACGCGGCCGTTTGCTGCGTTCAGCCAAAGTGCATAACGGGCGGACCAGCCGCCGGGCGTGGCCAGATGTAGCCGGGTGGGCCCGGGGGAAAGAGAGGATGGGGGGAAATGAGCTCAACTCACTGTCATGGTCATTGCGGCCTCGCCTCCGCCGGAAGGGGCTGGAGGAGCAGCCTCGCCTCCAGCAGCCATCGAGGCCATAGCGGGCGGTGCTTCCCCTGCCTTCGATTCCATCGGAGGGGCGGCCTCTCCGCCCATGGACGCCATCGACTCCATGGCGGGAGCAGCTTCACCCATCGCTGCCATCGACTCCATGGGCGGAGCAGCCTCCCCGCCCATAGCTGCCATTGACTCCATGGCAGGATCAGCCCCACCCATCTTCGACTCCATCGCCGGAGCCGCCTCGCCCGCCTTCGATTCCATAGTCGCTTCGCCGCCCATGGAAGCCATGGTAGGCGCGGCCTCGGCGCCCATCGACGAAGCCATCGCTGGCGCAGCCGTCGCCTCGGCAGCCATGGAGGGCGCCTTCATATCCGTCGCCAGCGCGAGCGACAACAGCGGGAGGAGCGCGATGAGTTGCGCGCGCATGATTAAGCTTCGGGTCAGCAATCTTCATCTTGAACTCAGACAGTCGGACTACAGAGATGGAACGTACTATGTAGATCTGAGTGGAGATGTAAGAAGCCGGACCGGGGTCGTACACGTCAAGTGCGCGTCTTGTCAAAAGATCGGAAGGGCCGGCGATCAAGTACTAGTCGAGCGAGCGCGAACACAGTCCGAGGGGCGTCGAGCGGAGAGAAAAGCAGCTGTCAAAGCCGTAAGTGAGCAAGGGCCGTCTCGGACGGAGAAGAACAAATGAGCAGAGAAGGAGGCGTGGACGTGGGCGCAGCTCATCGAAGAGGGTGAGTCGCTATATAGCATCAGGGGCGACAGGCGTCGAGGAACGGGTCGTGAGGGGCCAGCTGGGAGACTATGCGATGGTACGATAGCACAGATGCGACGGTAGATGGATACGGTCATTGCGAGGGCGACGGGCGACGCAACGGCACGGTAGATGGGCGTAAGAGTGTTGATGTGTCGATCTGCGCGACCCCCTGCGCGCCGAAGTGAGCACCTGCTGCACCTGGAGATGGAGCTTCTGGGCGGACGTGTCTATGGAGGCACGTTGCGGGGGCATGAGACGGTGTGTGTCGTGTTCTGTTTGGGAACGGGATACCTGTTGACGGTAGTATGGGAGGGGTGTACAGTCAAAGCGTGTAGCGACGATTGCTTGACGACCGACGAGATTGCTCCGTCGTCGTGGTCACGTTGGTCGCCCCGCCTACCGGCTGCTGTCTGATCGCGACGGTATGTCCATCCAGATCCGTCCAGCTCTGTCGGTGTGAGTCGTGCATGAGCGCCGCCTATCCCGTCCGGACGTGGGATGGCAAGGCATGAGGTAGACGATGCATTGGTGGGCGGGATCTTGCCGGAAGCTTGGCAGAGAGGTACCTCACTTTTGGCGAGTTAAGCGACCCGTACTTGCTCGAGGCTGTACCCGTAGCCGACTCCGCCGCCTTTCCCGCCCTGCCTGCCATCCCTGTTCGCAGGACTGCCCACACTCTCATAGACTACGGCTGTACAGCACGCAGAGCGAGCAATCATCTTGCCGACCCGTTCCGTCCATGCTCAGAATAGTCGCGGAGGGATTAAGAGGGAAGCACTCCGCCGCAATCGGAATCGGCCAGCTCCGAACCGAAGTGACAGAAGTTGCGTCACCCGCAAGTTCGTGCGAGCAGCGTCCTCCGCACCTCCATCTCCGTCGCGGGCGCAGCAGCATTGCTCACAATAGACTGGCGTTCTGATACCAGTCGTCGAGTTGGTTCAATCTCAAACGTCAGCTCATCATCATCAGCATCATCATCAACCAGACTGTAGCACTCGCTCCGTGACACAAGCACCGCCATGACGCCGCCCCTCCCCACCGGCAGCTGGGACACGCACTGCCACGTCTTCGCGCCCGACACGCACCCGTACATCCCCGACACGCCCTACCGGCCCCCAGCATTCTCCACTGCAGACCTGCTGGACGTCTCGCCCGCGGACAACCATGTGATCGTCATGGCCGTTCCCGACGGGGTGGACCCGTCGCTCATGCTCGAGTCGATTGACCGCATACAGTCTGGTGGACGCCGCGCGAGGGGAACGATCGTCATGGACTTGGAGGCCATGACGCGCGTGCGGCTGCGGGAGCTGCACGACCGGGGCGTGCGGAGTGTGCGCGTGCATAATGCAAGGTTGCGGCTGTACTTTGCGCGCAAAGTGATTCACCTCGAGGACATCGAGTGGTACATCACCGAGACGGCGCGGCGGATATGTGAAGCCGGAGTGAGCTGGCCGATCGACATGCAGCTCGACCTGCGGCACTGGGTGGATCTCGTTCCGGCGATGCGGAGAGTGCACGGGCAGTACGGGACCACGTTCGTCGCGGACCACGTCTTCACGGCACCCCCTGGGAGTCTCGACCTCCCGGGCTTCGACGAGCTGCTAGTCCTAATGCGCGAGGGAGTCTTGTTTGTCAAGGTCTCGGGCCTGGCTCGACTGAGATCAGAATTGGACGAGGTTGTCCCGCTCGTACGCAAGGTGATCTCAAATGCCCCTCAGCAGTGCATCTGGGGCAGCGATACCCCGCACGTCATAATGGACATCAATCGGCCAGAGTTTGAGGCGGTGGACGTCGGGGCGCAGCTGGACTTGCTCAGCAGAATATGCGAGGACCACGGTGGGTGGTGGGAGATGTTGATGCAGAGCAACGCAGAGCGGGTGTATGCATGACTTGTTGAAAGTGTTCAGAAGCGCGACAGTGGGCCGGCACGCAGCAGAGCCACGATACCCATGCTTGTAGTGCAGTGCCTAAGCCATCACCGAATCGTCCGGGCGGGACGGGCACTTGCGTTGCAAGCCATATCGAGCGACGCTCCGACTGCGGAGTCCAGTGTAGGGCAGCTCTCCCCCAAACACAAGAACGAAGTCTACTGTTGCGTGGATTGGACAATTTGATCCCTGGACGCGCAGACAACCGACATCGGTCTCGGCTAGCTGCTCCTTGACAGCACCAGGGCGGATCGGCGTCACCCAGAGTCACTCCGCTCCTGTCAGACACAATCGCGCCTAGACCCCGCATCCGCCCCCGCACCCCACACCCCTCGTACACCTCTATGAACATCCGCGGTGGCTCAGAATAGCGCAGCGCGGGGGCGCTTGAAAGCACATACCGATGAAGCGCAGCACTTCCTCCGCACAACGTCGCAAATTCCGAGATGCGCAATGCCGAAGCGGGGCTTCGGGGTTCAGTGCCGCGTCTATTTCTGGCTACGGACCCCTCTTTCTCCGCCTCACCGTCCTTCGGATCCCCATGCATGACGCGGGGCGTATATAACGCATGCACTACCGTGCACTTCGACGGCAGCCCCGCACAATTGACTGTGAGACGATGACGGACCCGATTGAGAAGTTCGAGGTGAACGAGATCGAACATGAAGCGGAAGATGCGCGGGATTGGAGCCGATATGGCGCGGACGACGCGAGCGTCGAAGCGTACAAGGAGATCGTATCGTGGTCGCCCGAGAGGTTCGCGGTGGAGGATCGCAAGTTCGCGAGGAGGCTGGACTTCATGATCGGGCTGCCAATCTTGGTGCTGTACATCATGAACTACCTCGACCGCAACTCGATCGCCCAGGGTGAGTACTGTGACTGGGTAGGGCCGTCTGGCTGACGGCGCAGCGCGTATCTCCGGCTTGATCAAGGACACGCATATCACACAGGAGCAGTATGCGCTGGTGAATGGTATCTTCTGTGAGTCGTATACTAAGCCGGGGGGTGACTATCGGCTGAAACCTCAGACATATCCTGTGAGTCTTTGCATGTCCTCCGTGAAGGTAGGATGCCCCCACTCTGACGAGGCAGATATCTTCAGTCAGACGCCCGCGAACATGATCATCTCCAAGACGCGGCCCTCGGTCTTCATCGTGCGTCCGTGACTTTCGGTCGCATGCACCAACACCAAACTCAGGATGTGGATACTTACATATAGCCTGCGGCTGTCATACTCTGGGCAATCATCTCGTCCTTGACGGCAGTCTGCTCCTCACTGGGCCATCTCGTGGCCGTGCGCTTCATGCTGGGTATCGTTGAAGGTGTGTCGTATCGTTTTCGCCCGCGTACCACGGTAGCCGTACTCACAGCAGGGCCCTTCTACCCAGGCGCAGTCTTCTATCTGTCATGCTGGTGTGAGTATCGTTAACGCTCGACACTCGGCCTGGAGTCCATCGGGCTGATACCCCTTGCAGATACCCGTAAGGAGATTGGGAAGCGATGTGCCTTCCTCGTGTCCGGCATATGTCTGTCAAACGCGATCGCCGGTTTGATCACCACTGGGATCTTAGAGGGCCTGAGCGGCGCACAAGGCATCGCCGGGTGGAAGTGGTATGTGCCCTCCCCCTTGAGACCCTCGAGGGCAAACCGATTCGAGCTGCGCTGAACCTGGCAGGATCTTCATCGTCGAGGGCTCTATCACTGTCTTCCTCGGCATCGCAGCCTTGTGAGCCTGTCTTGGCGTACGAAGGGAGGGGAGCGGTGACTGAGTGCAGCTTCATCCTGCCCGACTACCCGTCTACCACCAAGCGCTTCTCCGCGCACGACCGCATCTTTGCGCAGTACCGCATGGATCGCGACTTTGGGGGAGGCACCGTGGTTATGAAGGACGTCACCGCGATGCATGGCTTGCGAATGGCCGTCAAGGACGTTCGGACGTGGATCTTCGGTGAGTCGGCTTCGGACGCCCAGACCGGGTCAGACCATGCCGTTTAGACTTCAACTTGTCGCCCCCGTTGCAACGCTGAGCCCCACAGGCTTCCTGCAGGCCTCCGTGACCATCACCATCAGCTTCAACTTCTTCTACCCTACGCTCATCCAGGGGCTTGGCTTCAAGGGCAAGACGACGATCCTCCTGCTCACTGTGCCGCCCTACATACTCGCATTCCTGACGTCTGTCGGTGAGTGGCTGCTGCAATTCTGCCTGAGTGCACAATCAGCTGCTCAAAAGCTCTGGCTAACGCTAGGCATGGCGTGGAGCGCGGATAGGTCTCAGAAAAGAGCGCTTCATTACCTCATCTGCATCGGCACCGCCGCTATCGGCCTCGTCATGCTCACAGCGCTCGCCAAGTTCGACCAGCCCGGCGCCAAGTATTTTGCTACCTTTGTCCTTGCCGCGGGCTCCTTGTGCGTACACCGCCCGTCCTTCCAGATTCCACGCCGCAAACTCACTGCAGCGCCGCGTACGCATGCTCGTACCCCTGGCTCGCGAGTATCGTGCCCCACCCGCCTGCCAAGCGCGCCGTCATGGTCGGCATCGCCAACAGTCTGTCCAATGTCGGCGCATTCGTCAGTGGATACATTTACTATGCGCCACTCGGGCCGACCTATCTCGTCTCATGGGCGATCGCCCTCGCCTTTTGCTTCTTCATCGCCCTGGCTGTCTGGTCGATGTGGTATCTTGTGGGCAAGCGCAATGTCCACCTAGACGAGGTCGAGGAGAAGTACAGGCAGGGATTGATCACTGAGGCGCACTTGGAGGGCATGGAGGCGGACGAGCAGTTGGCGGCGCAGACTGGGTTCCGGCTGGTCAGGTGATCGGAGGGTCTCTTCAGAAGCGACAGAAGCGACCTTGTTACTGGGAGACAAAGCTTATGTACTTTGGGAGGGTTAATTCATGCAAGAGACTCTCAGCAGTGCAGTCTGAATCCGTATCTCTCATGACCGCATTCGATCGTGGTGAGGACGGGGTCCAGAGTGGCGGCTCTGCGATTGAGGCCGCCCGCCCGGGCCGGTTGGCAGAGGCGGCGGCGATGTCCGCTTTCGGCAATTGGAGGACATCGGCCCGAAGCATGCCCATCAGATACAGTGTAATCATCGGATCACCCCCCTTCTACCCCATACCCCTCACGACGCGTTCGCCCTAGTAATCCCACAGAGCTCGACTCCTGATCCCGAATTCCCTTGCCCGGCGTGGGACACGGCCCAACTTCCAGGATCTGTCCGTCGCCCAAAATACGCGATGTCTTCATCGCCCCGCTCCCGATCAACCAACCTTGCCGACCGAACATCCACGTCCTCTCCCCCGCAACCGTTCCACTCGCCCCTTTCGCCCTCCCTAGCCTCGCTTTCGTTCCGAATGTACGACCCCGCTCCAACATCCGGCTTCCCCAGTGAGCCCCGGCCGCTCGGTCATGGACCGGCCGCGTCCCATGCCGAGTCCAACCCGACACTGTCTGCCGAGCTTGGCGTCGACCCGGCTCGTCTGCAGCGACGGTCCAGCTTCGAAGACGCTGACGTCTACCCGGCGGCATCGGCGAAGCGTATGGCTGAGCAGCGCACCAGCGACGCTCACACACACATACGATCCGAGTCACCGAGACCGCCCAGCAAAAAGCAGCGGCTGTCGCCCGCGGATGCAGACTCCGTCAGCGACAACAGGGACAGAGAAAGAGACGCTCAGAGGGATCGGGAGACCCCTACGGGTGCCAAACGCGCTGCACAGGCGTGTCTGCGCTGTCGGCGGCAGAAGCTCCGGTGCCTCGGCGGATGGCCTTGCGATCGGTGCAAAAAGTCGAACAACGTCTGTGATTTCGACAAGCCTGGTATGGGTGCGGAGGTGGGAGCAGGTGGATCAGGCACAAACGCAGCAGTCAAGTCAGAAGCCGGCGCAAACGGCCCAGGGAGAAGAAAGTCCATCGCAGCCGGGCCACGATCGTCTATAGGCGCCGCACCAACGTCAAACGACCAGCACGCAAGACCCAATCCCCGGCTAGAGCAGCTCGAATCGAGCGTTGCCAACTTACTCGCGGGTCTCGCGGGCGGATCCATGGCCGACACGGGCGCGCAGTACCCGCACAACGAGATGTTGCACCTACTGGGTGATCGAACGGACGAGGAGCGCGCCTTCAACATCGGCAACACCCACCACGCGCACCAACACGGCAACAACACTCTCTCGCACCGCGAAAGCCAGGCCGGCCCATCGAGCGGCCCGCTCAAGCGTGACCGTACATCATCTTGGGGCAACCTGCCACCGCCTACGCATGTGCGGCCGCGCGAAGCCCCCCGGTTCGGTCCGAATCCTCTCCAGCCTACCGTGTCGCCCGTTGAGTCCGGCAAAGGCAGCAACGGCGTACGATTCTCGACCTCGCCTGGGACGCTGTTCATCCACGGCGCGTCGCCGTCTACGGTGGGCACGAGCGCGGCGGGTCAGACGCCGGATGACGGACCGGGTGGAAGTGGAGGACCGGGCGGATCTGGGAAGAAGAGACAACCGGAGCCGGAGAGCAGTATCAAGGCGGCGACGGAGAGCCTGAATGAGGCGCCATTCAAGGACCTATTGCACCCACAAGCGAGAGGGCTGCAATCGAGGGTCGCTTCCCGGGCGACGTCGCCGGAAAAGCTGCAGAGCAGGTATGATGGGCGGTTCGGGTGGGAGAGGGACGATCCGGTCAATGTGGGCTTGGTGGATGTCGCGATGGCCCAAGTGCTGTTCCAATTGTGAGTATGCTCGAATTCACGGTCTTGCTTCCAATCAGACCGGAACCCCCGATTCTTAGCATTGTCGTTGTCCATGTCCACTAACGCCAGCTTCATCGACCACTGCCATCCCTTCTTCCCCATCGTCAACGTGGCGCTCGACGACGCATTCACCACCATCCGCCAGTCTCCGCCCCTCATCTCCGCCATGCTCGCCATCGCGGCGCGTTTCTACGTCCGCTACAGCAAACGCATGTCGGGAACGTCCACCCCCCACAGCGACTTGCCCCTCCTCGATCCCGCCGTGCCCGCGAAACTCGCCAACCTAGCCGAGATGCACCTCGCGCAGACGCTACTGCGGAAACAACACGCCCTGTCGGACGCTCAAGCAACTCTGCTCATGTCTGCGTGGGGCGTGCAGCCGGGCGGGAAAGGCTCCGACTCGTGGGTCGTCACGGGCCATGCGGCGCGCGTGATGCGGCGCCTGGGTGTACACAAGGTCCTTGCTCAAGCGGCACAGGCGGCACGGACAACCGACCCCGACTCGGAAGACTGGGAAAAGCTCGAGACGTTCATGCCGCAGTGGCGGACATGGTTGGGGTGGTTTGCCTCCGACGGGTTCCTCACGCTCGGATTTGGCCGGCCACAGTCGACACAGTTCGAGACGGTCGATGAGAGCGGGTTCCTGAACATACGCCTGAACCAGCCGCTGCCCCGTCCTGGCAGTACGGCGTCGACGGGGTTGTATGGGGATGTGTACATTGCGGGATGGACGCAGTTGACGCAGATCGGACGGGACTTGTTCAACTGGGGAGAGATGCTGGTCGATCCGGAACGGGCAGTGTTTGCGGATATGACGAGGGCGGAGATGTTTGAGGGGAGAGATCTGAGTGTGGGCGGGATGTTCAGGGAGTTGAACGCGAGGTTGGACGAGTGGAGCAGGATGTGGGTGTGGTCTGGTGAGTGAACTTGAGGATGACTCGCTTTGTAGCCAGGTTCTTTCTTCAGCGCTGACGAACAGGCTCGCCCTATGCCCTCTACCTAGGCTCATCCGCCCGTATAGCTCGCCTTCAAGCCGAACACATGCGGCTATGCCTCAACTCGTAGACGCTCAAGGCGGGCCCGGACGAGGACGAGCTCGTTGGTCAGTGTCTCAAAAAAGCGCTCAACGCCGCGATGAGCACCATCCAGACCCATTTCGAAAGCAGTCAGACGGACCTCGCGCTCAGCTTCGCCACGGACGTAAGTCTTGCGCCGAATACATGACGACGTCCCGGGCAGCAGCTCACGCCAGTACCTTACCATCACCCTCGCCCAGGCCGCAACTTTCCTCATCCGCATAACCAAGTCACCCGAGGCGGTGCAGCGCCTCGTTGGCGTTGATCACTCCGTCGTGGGGCACTACCTGCGCATGTCGGTGGACTTGCTCGAGTCCGCCGATCTGTCCGAGACGAAACTCGCGACGTTCTTGGCACGCACGATCCGGGACGTATCCCGTGCGGCGGGCATTACGATCTTTGCGGGTGGAAACGGCGCAACTGGGAATGGACAGGCTATACCCAGTGTGGTCAACACACCTGCGCCGCAGCAGATGACAGAAGATCATACTGCCGGAATTGGCGGTATGGGCTCCGGTGCGGGAGCTGGTCCAGGGGCGTTCGACGCGGTCGACTTCGATCAGTTCACAAACGGCGGTGGGATGGGTGGACAGAGCCTAGGTGGGCTCGGGGCGGGTCTGGCGGGTCAAGGGACAGGCGCGAACGTCAACGGCATGCTTGGTGCGAACGGGATGGCCGCACCGGGCGAGGACGACCCGTTCGACCTGGAGAATTACCTGCAGCTCGAACAGCAGCTGGACCTGGGGTATCTATTGGGCTTGCCGGGCGATAATGGGAACCAGGGGAACCAGGGCGCGCTGAACTACGGGACGGGGGTGTTTGAGGGCGAGTTTGGGTTCGGAATGGGCGGGATGGGCGTGGGCGTGCAGAATGGGGGGTTTGGGAGTGGGATGGGCGGGTTTAATGTGAACATGGGTTTTTTGAATGAAGGGTAGGCGGGGGAACCTGCGTGGAGGCATGGATCTGTGGGCGTACCTCGCAACCATGCAATCATGCAACTACGCAAGTGATATCTCGTGCTGTTCCGGCGCGACGTTCCCGCCCACAGGCACGATGCCCAGATAGTTCACGTGTGACGCCTGCGTGTGGCAGTATCGGACTTCATGTCAATTGGTAGAGAAGTCGTCACGTTCAGTGGGCGATATCCCGTGGCAGACCGGAGAGAGGGCAGATATGCGACTTGGGATCGAGCGCGTGTAATCGCGATCATGGACAACCAAAACAGCGTCTGCCAGTGTGACCGACCTGCCTCGGCCAAGACGGTGAGGAATTGTGGAGCGCTGAACCGGCGATTCAGCGTGTAGCGTAGGGTCAATCACATCACGCATATGGATCTCATTGATCGGGGCACTGGGTCATATGCACAGGTGGGATGAGGAGAAAAGGGGGATCTGACCGAAGTCCGTAGAAAATGGGATGAAGTCCGCGCGGCGGTGGGCTAATCCATGTCGGTGTCCGGGTCCGAGTGGGAGTCCGCATCTTCATCCCACAACTCTGCGTCCACATCCTTCGCCAGGCGGTCAAAGAAGTCCACAAGCCGGCGCGGATCATTTTCCAGATCTGGTTCTCGCTTCTCTGCTTCGGGAATGCCCGGGGGTTTTTCCCCTGAGCCCAAAGTGCGTTGCTCATCGGAGTAAGTGGGTGCGTCGGAGGACCACTTTTCTTTCGAAAGCCGGCGACAAGTCGCCAGACCAAGGTCTCTTGTCATGCGCATCTTCAGCCCAAGCGAGTCCGCCCACGAAGTAGCAATCTTTTCGAGCAAGGTCTGGATACGTGAGTCCAGCGCCTTGAACTCCGCACCCAGATCTTCGTCCAGGATGGTTGCCAACTTCTTGTCAAGAGCGGCCTTGATATTCCAGAGACTGGTGGTCCGTTCGGGCAGCCGTTCGTTGCCTGAAGTCGGCACGTAGCGTTCTGGCCAATCCGCTCCCAGCCACGTCTGGCTGCAGACTTTCTGCAGCACCTCCCGACATCCTTGCTTCATTCTTGGTGCAACATTCGCAAGCTCATCACGGCAGTCGTGGTAGCTCTTGATGCTGCGGAATGCCTCAAAGAGTTGGGTAAGCCGTTCTCGCTTGCTGAAGTACCCCAATCCACGGGTCAGGACCTCAGGTTCGCCCGGTTGGAGTTCTTTGATCTGCCAAGGTCTGCCCAAGACCCGCAAGACAGCCGAAGCGCCTGTGGGGACTTGACTGCACTTTGGAAGCCTTGAGTTGTATTTCAAGAACTTCTTGAGCGAGTCTTCGAGTCCATCTTGGTTTGTCGAGATGTTGCGGAGGTTCTCATCCTTGCCGATTTGCGAGGGACTCAGCCTGTAGTCGTACTCACACCATTCCTGAGCGGCGTTGCGAGCTTTGCGGAAGTTCTTCCAGCTGGAATGCTCGCTAGTCGTTCCGGCAGCGGGGGCAGCGACAGAGCCTGCTGTTAGCTACCTCCACTTCGGGAAATGGAAGTGCTCACCGGCCAGGGTCGACGTGGACGGTGTCAGGACGGAACATCCACTCTGGCTCTCCCCGTCGTCCGATATGTGTGCAGGTTCGAAGCGGGCCATGATGGACTGTACGTAGTAAGCTGTCAGATGCGTCAAGGCGGAAATTGGTGTGAAGAGCTTGGCGGCGCAGTCGCAGTGGTGTAGCTTGCGCTTGGAACATGACTTCAGTGCGTTGATATAGGCCAACAAGGGCTTTCGCTCCACTAGCAATGAAGGGGTGCTTGTTCAAAGGATCGTGAACATATTGTCTGTGGTGATTGGGGAAACAAATTGAATGTGGCGGAAAAGCACGGCAGTGGGTGTCAGCCTTGGCATGTGGCGCATGTACGCCAATGTAGTTGTCTTATGAGAACGCACACCCGCAACTGTTGCTACAAGCACAAGGCTTTCTGTCATGCGCAAGCGATGTATGAGCTCCCTGCTGTGTAGCCTCCCACTCATATGCGCTGGAGCAGCCTGCCATAGCTCAACAAAACTCATCGCCGCAAATGCTTTCAGAAGAGATTCGACCAGAAATGACTGTCAGAATTGAGACTCTACCTGACCTACCAATTCCAAGACGTGAGCCGTCCCATTTCCAAGACTGTACCACTTGTAAGAAATGGGGTGGCTTGGAGCAGGGCCCCAGCCTCAACTGCTTTGGGTTCCCACATGTGGAGGGCCACTCGAGCTGGGACAGAGCTCGTTCACAATTGTGATCATGGGTCTCATGTTTACTGGCCTTGCCCCATGCCCCAGCGCTTTATGCCAGTGGACAGTGACAGAAGCATTGGGAAGACTCAGTTTGTAGCCAATAGATGCATTATACACAAGACTGGATCATCTCAATCTGAACAGGTGGGAACATGTATACACAATGGAGTCAAGCTGAAGTGGAGAATCTGAATACAAAGTGGAAGTGGACGACAGTGAGCAGACGTGAGCTGAGGGCTGGCGTGTAGTCAGTTTGAATCTCAATCACAGGCCGCCTTGGGATCGATGAACTCCACATTCCGGACCCTGGAAAGTCATTGGGCAAAGCTCACAAGGCAATGCAGGTCTTTCTCCAGATCAGGGTCCCTCTTCTCCACATCAGGTATGCCAAGCGGCTCCAAGCCCAAGCCTATGGGGCCCTCCCAATGGGTGTAACGGGGCCCTTTGGAAAACTGGTTGTTGTTGTAGGTCGCCCAGGTCTCCACAGCATGGCCTTCTGTCATGACCCTATCATCTAGTCTAGTGACCAACCCTACC
>CAUG01000504.1:0-10158 GCA_000442785.1 Papiliotrema flavescens NRRL Y-50378
GCCCGCCCTCAAGAGTGCGGTGGAGACTACAAGTGACCGCGCTCCAGCAAGTCCCTTCTGCCGCCGGTAAAATGTCCCCGGTGGAATACAACCCGCAATACGCCGCGCAAACAGTACAAAGGGTCCATGTAGTCAGGCTGGAGCGTCTTACATGTCCCTCGTCTCTGGTCCCGACCCGGTCCTCAGCTCGCGACCCGGTCTTGCACCGGCCGAGGGGTCCAGAAACGCAGGGCCTCGTCGAAGCCCCCTGGCGAATAGTATCGTCGTATGTGCCGCCCGAGATGCACGGCGCGAGCGCTTGGTTCTTTACAGCCGCACGTTCTCACCGTGCAGTCGAAGCGCTGGGTGGGTGCTTGGTCCTCCTTTTGAGCGCCACGCCGCTGCTGTCAACGCCGTGGAGCGTGTCTGCTAGCCCGGAGTCTTCACCGTAAGAAAGGCCCCTCGCGCAGCTCCAGAACGGCTCCTTCATGCGGCAAACCGCCTTAAAGCCCCCGCTCCATCAGGCTACATGACACGAGAACACTCATATCCTGAACACGAAGGCGAGGGGCCGATCACATATATACTAGCACACAAAGGAGCGACAGAGGTCGGTGGCTTGGTCTACGCGAGGCGGTTGTCAGTGTCGCTATGGCGCATGAGTTTTTCGGAGCAATCACTCTTTCAGTACTCGGGGGGCATGCCTACGTCAGAGAGAACATGCATGCCGTGGTCGTATCGCATCATGAAGGTATTAGTATGGCGTGACAGCAGAATCATACTCCAAGTACAAGGCACTCTAGCATCTCGGTCGATCCACCGAGGCTGGGCTCGTTTCATTTCGCCATAGCAGCGCCGTCTCCCCCCGTGCAGTTCCGCGCCGCGGCGTGAGAACACTTGACATGGACAAGCACTGCCCGTCAGCCGGCTTCATGGAGGCATACGATCAGAGGGGCTCACCATTACAGTCGTCGCACTGTAGCGCGGGCCTTGGACCAAGCCGTTTCAAGCAGACCGGGCACTTGACCGTCGTCGGTGCAAGCTGCTCCAGCTGCCCCCGAAGGAATGCAAACGCGAAGTTCGACGCGACTGGGCATAAGCTACTCTGATATCAAGTTCTAATTCCTGACTCACATGCGGATACCTTCTTGCCATTGATGAGCGGCACGGCGTCCTTATCAACCAGAGTGAACCTGTGCGTGCCGGCGGCGCCGACGTCTTGCTCGTGCTCCCGAGCTTGGCCCGCGCCTCCGAGCAGCTCCGAGCTAGCCAGACTCGGGATGGTGCCGATCTGACTCTCAGTCAGAGTTGTATCCCCGTCCTTTTCACCCTGCGCTGCCCTTCCCTTCCCCTTGCCCTGTGCCCTCTCCTGCTTCTCCCTTTCCTGCCTCTCTTTCTCGATCTCGTGTCGCGTGGGTATCTTCCCGTCCTTGCCGATGGCCTCCGCGGAAGGTTCGGGAGGCGAGGAAGTGATCATCGTAGGGCTTCCCTTCAACGTGATCGCCGATCCGCCCTCGTCGTATGGCTCTGCTGCATGCATGGCAGAAGCACTCTGCACCGGCTTAGCGCGGACGACATCGGTTGAGTAGGTCGAGTCGGTATGCGGAGCCGAGGCAAATGAGGAAGATGTGTCGCTCGATGGGAGCAGTCGTTGATGGCCTGAAGGTGAGACTGTGTACGAAGGATCCGGCAGTGGGTGTGTGCTTACCCTTGATCTCGCTCTCGTGCATCGCATCGAACATCGCCTCGTCCCATCTGGCAGTCCTCCACGTCCCGCCCTCCGAGTCGAGGATGCTAGCCCCGCCTCCCCCAACATCCAGCTTCGCAAGCGTATCAAGCGCCTCCTCCTCCATCTTCCGCACGTCATCCTCACCCTCTCCGTCCACTTCGCGTACTTCCACCGACGGCTCCTCGGTCACACCTGGCACAGGCGGTTCAAAGCTGGGCATGGCGCGCTTGCCGCTGTGGTTGACCAGGCGGATACTCCCGACGTGTTCGGCGGCTTCGTCTGCGCGGGATAGAACCTCCTTCTCAATCTCTCGCAGGCGCTTGAGCACCTCGGGCATGAGCGGTCGAGCCGCCGTGTCTTCAAGGCAGCAAGCGAGGGCGAGCTCCACCAGATCCGCGGGACAGCCGGGAGACGCTCGGCGACGGACTTCTTCCGGGTCCGGGGTGAAGCTCGGCGCGGAGCGCTGAGGTCAGCAGTGGTGAGATCACCTCGCGATGCTCACTGTGTATGTCTTAGAGTCAACGAGCTTGCGCGATAGGATCTCGATGAAGATGATGCCGAGGGAGAAAACATCGGTTGGAAGATCAAAGTTGTGGCCGTTGATGATCTCCGGACTCATGTAGCCCTTGTCGTCAGCTGTTACGTGGCAAGACCTTCAAAGCAGCTCACATCTGTCCCGCAGTATGTCATCCGCCTCATCTCGTCCGCGTTCCTCGATGCGATCCGGGCGAAGCCGAAGTCGGTTACCTTGACCCGCTCGTTCGACGTGAGGAGTAGGTTCTCTCCTTTGAGGTCGCGATGGATACACTGGCGTAAGCTCGGTAATGCTCGTCAATCACATAGCAGCTCACCTGGCGGGCGTGTAGGTACGCGACAGCTCTAGCTACGTCCGTTGCGAAGGAGAGCCTCAGGCGCCATGGAAAGGCATGCGAGGATAGGATAAACTGCCGGAGGTTTCCTCGCGGGACGTACTCGGATATAATGCTGCGCGTGAGCGGGCATGTGAGACCAGCCGAGTGTCACCACTCACAAGACCCTGCCGTCGTCTCCCGGCGCCTTTGAGAGGCCTAAGAAGAGGACGATGTTCGGGTGACGACATTCTCGCATGATCCGCCATTCCCGCTCAAAGTACTTGTGCACCTGTGTGTGAGCTAGGCCACATCGAGGGGGGCCTACAGAACGGGATCAGGGAAAGGGGCCGAACTCACATCGTACTCTGTGGAGGGAAGAACCTCTTTGATCGCGATGTCCACCCCGAGATACGACCCTGTCATCAGCTTGACCCAGTAGAAGCCAGACCAAAGCAAGCGCTTAATCACCGCGTGAAGCGGGATTTAAGCGGCCGGTCGTACTGACAGCGCATGCCAACCCGTACTCACCTTTGAAGACCGATCCAAAGCTCCCTGCGCCTAATCTACGACCCCAGACGATGTCGTCGTACTGCTGTCAACGGTGCATTGCCTGGGTTATGCAGGCTGCTCACCGGGATGATGTCGAAATCCATAGCTGTCCGAGGCGGTAGGGCGAGTGGTCCAAGCGGAGGATGGTGCTGTAGCGGACGGATTTGATGCAGGCTGGCGCAGTGAGATTATACGCGCGAATGAAAACGACTGGGAAGAGGACGATGAGGATAGGTCGGACAGAGGAGTGATCCGTCCGGGCAAGCGGTATGAGTGCTGGTCATCGGTTTGAGTGGTGGCTGATGGCTGATGAGTCTCGTCACCGGTGCTGCCCTTCTGGTCGATTCTGAAACACAAAAGGGGCCCGGGCAGGTCGGACACCATAGCGTCATGTTTAAGAATGCTGCGCCCGGCGCCTTCGGCATCCGAGCTCACTGTTCGCGATATGTTCAAAGTCCTCGATGGACCATACCATGGCAAGCTCAGTCGCATAGGGTTCCGGCAGAAAGAAGTCGTGCATATCCGCATTGTGAAGTGGTTGAACTAGCAGAGTGAGGAGTACACGATCGACTGGGCTTTGACCTGAAATCGCTGGATGCGTCGGCTAACACCGGTCTGGATGCGGGTGACACCGCCTCATATTGCACACCGCGTTGCTCTTCATGGCAAGCGAGGCAGTCTCGACGGAGTACAACAGCAGCTCAAATCAGCCATGCTAAGGGCGATTGTGCGTTACAAAGAGGGTCGAAAGGGAAGGCCAGCACAACTGAAGTGGTCAATTGAGCCTTCAAGCATCGTAGCGGTTGCATTCGTCCCTATCTCGGCCAAGATGTTCCCACTCCTCCGTCACCGCCACCTATGCCTGCAGAAGCCGATCCCGGACGGCCTTCTCCGTCAGACCTTCCGAGCCCTCTCGCATCTCCAGGATCTTGTGGTCAGCCCGCTGTCCACGCCTAGCCCATCCACCACCTGCACTTACCTTTGCGACCTCGGCGGTCTGCTGAAAGTAAGACAGCGACGATGCGTGCAACGTCATGAGATCGGTAGGTGATGAGCTCGGTGCCCTGTTAATCAGCTAGTGCCCAGCGGCCGGCGGAAGAGCGCAGAGAGACGCCTCACCAGTTGATCAAGATCAGCGGGTACGATACCCGTCCATCGGGGTGTTTCTGCCGTCAGGATAAGGTCAAGAGTGTGTCTCGTCGAGACAAGAGTTTGAACACTTACCAGCTCATGAGACAGAAGGACGTATCGTGGTGCGCTCTCCGGGAGCTCTATCCGTCAGGCCATTGTCCCGCACTCAGCTGGTCACTTACCCTCCGCAATCTCCTCAATGGACAGGTCGGTCAATTCCTCGTCGACAGCCATCACCAGATCCTTCTTGACAATCTTTACTCGGATGTCAGCTCAGCTTTGCGCGCACCACACGACAGATGCCCGGCAAGCCTCAGCGACATACTAGATAACGCAGCTGTTTCCTTCCGGTTGGCAAATCGGAACTTCTTCAACGCATCTTTCACGTCTGCCGGAATATCGACGGTTCGAGTAGACTGGCATTAGCTCTCCTAGCCTCCATCCCGGACTATACGACCAAGCTCACCATGATGGTGTTTATGTACCTTGTGCAAGTCAAGTCAACGAGGTAGCTGAGCTGCGTTCAACGCCCAGTGCCCGACGACGTCAGAGCGGAGATCGCCGCTTCGTGCCTGGCAGTCACATGACGTGTTTTTGGCAATAACATCTCTCTTTCACCGGTAATCGACTCTGTTACCTTGTCACCTCTCGCACCCTCACATCCCGGCCCGGTACACCCTCAAGGCAACGAGAACGAGCGAGCGACAGATACGATGCTGAGCTGGCTGCTCAAGCCGTTCACGGCCGTCTCAGCATTGGCCGTTGGGACGGTATCGCTCTTGTCGCGCAAGTACGAGCGAGTCCGGCTATACTATCACCTGGGGCTGTACCTGTCCATCTTGGGAGCTACGAGCGTGTGGGGCGTCGTGCTGAGCATTGTTGCCACGGCATCGGGACAGGTCAGCTCGACAGCCTGACGCCAGAGGGGACAGATACTAACGGCAGCGCCTCAATATCAATTACTACGTCGCGCGATCGTTTTACCATGTCTGCTCGCCCGCCATTGGTATCAAAATCGAAGTCGAGGGCCGGGAGCACCTGGACCAGCTTGAAGCTCTCAATGAGGGCAAGAAGCAATGCGCGGTCATTGTCGGCAACCACCAGAGGTGAGTCATGCACCAGCGAGGTAGGGTCGTTACTGACTGGAAGCGTTTTGGATATCCTCTACCTGGGTCGGATACTGCCAAAGAGGGTGGCTATGATGGCGAAGAAGGAGCTGTACTGGTACCCATTGCTGGGCCAATTCAGTGAGTCATAGCCTCTGACTTCGCACGATTGGCGCAGCTCACAAGCAGTGGCTTTGAGCGGTGCGGTCTTCATCAACCGACAGAACCGGCAATCAGCAGTCGACATCATGGCCAAAGCGGGTAAGGAGATGAAGCGGAAAGGGGTAAGCTAGCTCTTTATCAATGCTTCGAGAGTACACTGCTGACCGAAGGTCTCGCTCTGGGTCTTTCCCGAGGGCACGCGGTCATCTGCCGCCGAGTCGAAGATCCTGCCGTTCAAGAAGGGCGCGTTCCACCTCGCTGTGCAGGCGCAGGTCCCGATCGTACCGGTCGTGTGTGAAAACTACCATAGGCTGTTTGATGGGAGAACGAGGATGAACCCAGGAACGCTGCGGATACGAGGTGGGTGATGCCATTTACGCCTTGCCGATCGCGGTCGCATCCGACGTCTCGCTTGGCCTCTGGGTTTGGAAGCGGTGGCTTAAACCAGTCTTGCCACCAATATCCACCACTGGACTTGGACCTGACGATGTCACTGCGCTCACGGAGTCGACACACGACCAGATGCTCGCCACGCTCAAGGAGATCTCGCATCCTCATCCAAGCGAGAGCAAGGCCCAAAGTCCGCCTCGCTTGGCTGGACCTTCGGCCGAGAGCGGTCCTGAGTCGGAATTGGACGTGGGCATTTCCGGATTGGCACGGCAGCCGAGCGGCAGTGAAAACGGTGAGGAGGGCAGCTCAGACGGACATGGGACAAAGGACAGCAGCGACGGCACCGAGGATGAGATGGACGAGGACGCTGTCCTGCTCAAAAGACCTTCGGAATTACCGGCACTCCGATAGACACGCTCGGATAGGGCACATTTGTCCAGTGCCTTACACCGCCTCAGCCACAGTATCCGAGCGTGAATGCATGCGCTGTACATGCCGAGCGGCGCCCACCATTGTCGCCGCTTATATACCGTATTTGGGACACGGATCTGGCCCCGGCTCCGCGGCTGAAAGTGCCCCCGGGTTTGGCACCTCAGGTGTTTCTGCAATGTTTGTGGCCAGGAATTGCAGCTCGCTTGTCTCACGCCCGGGCTCAAAGCGCCGTGTGCGTCAAATGGGCTTGTCCAGCAGCTCTTCGTTGACTCCATTGGAAACCAACGATTGTGGCAATAATTATCCGGTGGCTGGGTCGCGGAAGTGCGGAAGTCAATGCGATTACTCCGCTCTATGCACTGCTTCTGCACTGTTTTTGCACCACTCCCGCCTGCAATCTCTGCTCAAGACGTGAACACGGCACACGAACTGCCCGAGTGTCGCAGCGTTTCCTCGTCTGTTGGCGTAGCAGACACCGAGAATTGCGGCATCCCGAGGCGGTATCTCCGCTCCATTGCCTGGCTGCGTTGCATGCCCCTCGCGAAATGCACCGCATCGCTCGGTCACGTATACCCGGGAGATATCCGAAGCGTATCCGGGGGTCATCGTTGAGCGGTGCACAAGGGATGATGGCATCCTTTGCGGTCTCAGTTGTCTCGCTCCCTTCACGCCACGCGGACCGAACAGCCTCGATGCTGTTTATTGATCCTACATTACGCTCACATGCACATTTCTCCGGTAAAGCCACAGCGGATTCTCCGCGCTGTTCATCCGATACTTGCCTGGCCAGATGTATATAAGGCGATGGGCCGAATGTCTTTGAGAAAGATTCACGTTCAATCAGATCAACCTTTGCAGCTAACTCACTTGCGCGACGACAGATGTCTTCTAGCAACAATTACAACAGCTCTTACAACGACGATCAGGCTGGCAGCTACAACAATACTGCTGGCTACAACCAGCAACCATACTACGACCAGCAGACGTATGCATCGCACAACGGAAGTGGCGGTGGAGATGAGAGCTACAACCAGAACTCGCAAGGGTACCCCTCGCAGCAGGCCGGCCAGTATGACTTCCTAGACGATCCGAACTACTGGAGTCAGACACCCGCCCCCTTCTCGTACAATGATGAAGCGCCTCCATTGACTGAGGAGGAGATCGCGGAGATGCAACGGCAGGCAGAGACGAACGACCAGTCCTGTGACCACACTGCGGCCGATCGAGTCGCGAGTGCGGCGTACAAGGAGCGGGTCGACGAGTATTACCGCAAAGTCGACGAATACGGCTCCCAGACCGGCAGTCGTCGTAAGTTTGAGTTCGTCGTGAGTGGCGAATCAGAAATAACGGACAGGAGTGAAGAGGAAGAAGGAGGACAAGGACGCCAAGGAGTCTCGCTACCTATGCTCTGGACACGGGTCGTCGAGCCACGGCTCTTCTTCGAAACATCATTCTTCTTCGAAGTCTTCAAAGCCAAAGCACTGATTTCTTCGGAGGTGCGATGTGGCAGTGGTCGGCTGAGCGAGTGGGTCTTGAAGAGAGAAGTGGGAGAGAGCAAGGTGCCGTAGTTTTTACTGAGGGGTCTCCCAAATCGCGCCGGGTCCATCTGGACCTGCCTGGGTAAACTTCATGTATAAACATGGCCGATGGTCAAAGTCTGGGTGGTTCAAAGTCCAGTGCTATCCCTTCCCTTCCTTTCCGCAACCATGTGCTTGACTGCACTGCTGCTCACAAGGCCTCTAAACTATCACCCGCTCTGACGGACTACACCTGGCGGTGTCCGCGAGAGCTTCCCTTTCAGTGGACACGCCGTATAAGATCGGGCTCGGCTTTCAGCCTGGCCGTGGTGTGGAAGCCCCATATCCCGGGGGAGACTCGGGTTGAAGCGTAGCGTCCCTTTGGAGGTCCGAGTCCCAGACACGATGATCCGCTGTACGGCTCAAGCGTGCAGAGCTCTCACGGTTGCCAGCGACGTGTCCGTCGCCGTGCTGCGGACGGGCTGCTAGGTGATCGCTGACTGCGACGGCCGTTGTGACGATTCGCAGGCGCTTTGTTTTTGAGCCCTGCTGTTGCGCATTTGCGTTATCGAGAGTATTCTTGTCGATTGACTTGTTGCTCGAGCCCAAAAATCTCAGAGCGATTGCACGGTTATGATAGGGAGGAGGCCACGGTTGCAAAAATGAAGGGTTTGACACGCCACCTCCTTTGAGAGAGGTTGGGCAGCATGGACCGGAGTATCTGTCGTGTGAAACGCCGGTCGCGTGATCCCCAGGTATCGAAAGACGGTGTTTGTGAGTTCGAGCACGAGGCCAAAGCGACAAGGGTCTGAGGCGATGCACTTGGCATTCTTTCTTCGGTTGAAGATACGAGCAAAGCCGCGTTGTAGGCCGCATCATCCACTTCCTCCCCGCCAGGCAAAGTTCCGTTGTCCCGCCATCATCCTGAGATTATCGGCCGTGGGGAGGCTGGGCACATCCTTTGAAGAGTCTGCATCGCAATCCGGACATGCGAACTTTGAGACTGAACCGGACAACCGCCGATTGTCGGACGCATGAGAGACGGGACCAGGCCAGGAATAAAGGTGCTCGAATCCCACGAGCTGCGGGAGCATAAGCCTTTTCCACTCAGCCGCAGAACCTTCACTGATCAACTTCTATCACGTTTAGAAGTCCAACATGTCCAAGGACTCGGGGATCCCATACAGCTTTATCGATGATGAGGACTTCATGAACTCCGAGCCATCCACGGACACTGGTTTGACCGGACCGTCCCCTAGCAAGAAGAATTTGTACGCGCACAACACATCCCACGGCGGACCCGAGCCCGAGCCACCAGATGAGGAACAGATTGAGAAAGGTCAGCAGGAAGCGACTGAGGAATAGAGGAAGAATCCGAACCGGCAGAGATACTTCAAACAAGTTTTGTTGCTGCACACGGCAGACTGATTTGTAGACAAGGGATGCCTTGGGATGGCAGAGCGATGACTTCTTCCAAGGGCCAGACAGTGCTTGCACTCTACCAATTGAATCGCGACAGTGGCACCAAGACTTCCAGGTACACGCAGGCCTCTGAAGACGCCCAATCAGCTAATCAATCTGACTGATTGGGTCTATCCTGAAAGCAAGCGTACCAAAGGGACGAGCTACTGTTGCAAAGGAAATTTCGGACTGGTTCTTCCCCATCGCTAAGTATAAGGTGGTGCAGAAGTCAAGGGATTATGAAGATGATTGACAGTGGATGCAAAAAATGGGGGTTGATCGATGAAGCTGGGACGTGCGCCTCGAACACACCTGGACTGAGCAGATTACACCTGCGAGCCGCAAGCAGACTTGATATCTGCCTCCTTTCTATACCGTCATCCCCTTTACAGCCGCACTACACCCCATGCTTGGTCGGGTATCGTCAGAGCAGGCCGCACGGGGACGCTTGGAGCTGTCAAGCACTGCAATGGACCGTGCACGGTCAACAACTCACACCGCGAAGCCGGGAGGCGGCTGAAACAAGCCAATAGAACCTGGGTTGAGCTTTTAGAACAAAGGAAACCCATGCTACGGATCGTGAAGCGGAACGGTTAGCGGGCGGAAGCGCCTCCCACTTCGACGATGTGACTGAAAGTGGCAGAATGACCGGTCAGCGCCGTCACTGACCTCCTGTGGCCCACAAAGGAGAGGTGCCTATGGCGTTTGAGCAGTATGTGAGAGCAGGTTGATCCTTTTAGCCATGTGTCTGTGAGACCTTGACAAAAACGAATTCGCTCATGTCGTCATGATGTGCATCCTTTCATAAACTGTAGCGAAGCAAGGTGCTGCACCCCGCTGGCGATCAGTCC
>CAUG01000507.1:0-11661 GCA_000442785.1 Papiliotrema flavescens NRRL Y-50378
CCTTTGCCGCCTCGAATGAACCAGTGGGAGTGCTTTTTCATCTCGGGCATAGAAGAGGAACGAAGGTAGAGAATAGAGATATATCAGAACGCGAGAAGGCGTGAGGATTGTGACAACGAGTTGCGCGGCGAAAAGAGGGAGGGGAGATCATCGTATATGCTAATTTCAACCGGGTGGCATTGCCGTCTACTGTCCTCGCTTCTTGAGGTTGGTCGAAAGCTGCTTGTGAGGACTGCCCAACAAGACCGATCTGCGGTGCTCACCCATTCGAGACCCTCGTAGAGACCGTCGCCCGAGGTGGCACAGGCGGCCTGGATGTACCAGGCCCGTTGCCTCAGCGAGTGCAGGCCGAGCTTGTCGGTGATCTCGGCGGCGTTCATGGCGTTTGGCAGATCCTGCCCGTCAGCGCTAACTCGTCGTGACGATTGCTATTTACGCACTTGCTTGTTGGCGAACACAAGCAGGAGGGCGTCCCTAAGCTCGTCCTCGCTCAACATTCGCTGGACTGTGGCGTCAGCAACATCCCCTTGCGCACGGGACCACACGCACGCTCTTCTCGGGCCTCGGTGATTCGCTCTCGGTCGTTAGAGTCGACAACGAAGATGATACCCTGCGTGTTCTGGAAGTCTGGCATCAGGATCCTGCCTTGCAGCAGACTATCGTCACCACGCACAATGCCTCCACAAGGGTCGGATCTTGTCCTGTCCTCCGACATCCCACACCGTGAACGAGATGTTCTTGTACTCGACCGTCTCGACGTTGAAGCCTGTCACAGTCAGCCGCGTGCGTGGTTATCGAAGTCCGACGTCCCGCGTGTCGCGTGCGGGCGCGCGGACTGTAGACCCAGGACACATACCGATGGTCGGGATGGTGGTGACAATCTCTCCGAGCTTAAGCTTGTACAAGATGGTCGTTTTACCCGCAGCGTCGAGTCCGACCATAAGGATTCCTGCATGTCAGCCGAATGGTCCGGACGCAGCCGGGTGGAGGTGTCATGTGCTCGGGCGGGAGATGTTGACGATAGGTGGAGCTTGGGACGTGTTGTGTATGAGATCGAGGGAGATTTCCCATCCCGAGACGTACGCATCTCCTTCTTGCCGAAGAGGCCCTGGAGCAGTTTGCTGACGGAGAGACCCATGTTGAGTGATCGGGGATGGAAAGGATGTGAGTTGGAATAAGAAGAGACGTGTGGAAAGTAGGGGTAGTGTGACGTGACGAGGTTGCGATGATAGCAGCGCGGTGGTGGCCTCAGTGCGAGTAGCAGCTCACCCTGGTGACGAGGCGTGGCTCGACGGCGCGTCAAGAGCTGGGATGAATGTATAACTCCGCTCTGTGGCACTTGAGCGAGTGGCAACAGCTCGGATAGGCGCCTGGCTCTGAGGCACACCTACCGTCTCGCACGCCTGAGAGCCGGATAAACCTCTGCCCGGCTCAATCCAGATCTATCGTCATGATCGTCACGCACGTTCGTGTACTCTATCTCAGTGTATTCACTTTGACGGCTTGCACTCTCAACTTTACACACACCTCACCGAAACTCTAGCGCTAGCATATTGCAATGGCAGCTCCCAGTGAAGTCAGTCTACCGTCCATATACTCACCGAGTCAACATGACAATCGCTTATACCCAGTCGTCCCCTCTGAACCCGTCAGAAGACGCCTCGCCGTCTTTCAAGACCCGTCTTGACCGATTCTTCCACCCGTAAGCTTGCCCCATCCCAGGGACTGACCCAGCTTACGCCAGGTTCTCCGCAGATGCGCTCAAGAACCTGCCGGAGCGTGGTGCAGGCTCGCGAGTGAAGAGCAAGCGTGCCGACCATGGACCTTCTCAGTGAGACTCTTCTCACATGGTAACCTTCACAACGGCTGACGTGTAGGTCACGAAACTTTGTCCGTGACTACAATGCGATCAACCAGCCAGGCATCAAAGTCCGTGTGCCGAGTGAGTCATAGCGGCACGGCGGCATGTTCAACATCTGATGCTGTCAGAAAGCGTTCCTACTCCGGTCAAAGTCGAATCGAAAGTATGGTTCGCGAATGAGCGAACGTACATCTCGTACCTGTCCATGGGTCTTCTCCTCTCGACGATAGCCTCGGGCCTGCTCTTTGGCGCCCGCGACTCCCCCGCACGATGGTTCGCGCTCGCATATGCTGGCATGTGAGTGACCCGCGACGAGGGATCCGCTGTAGCGCTAACATGCAGTTCTGCCGGTATTCTGGTTTACGGCTGGGCCATCTTCCAGAAACGACTCACTCTCATCTCGACGCGAAACCCCGATGGCTTCGGTAAGCAGTCTAGGCACCGCACTCAAAGCATACAGCTAACAGCAGACAACATGTGGGGTCCCATGTTCATCTGCGCGGCGCTGTTCATCGCCATCCTCGCCAACTTCGTCTTCCGATTACAACAAGCGCACGAGAAGACTGGCGTGAACCCGATGTCCCTGCAGTATGCTTGGTCGCAAGCCAGCCTCAAGGTCGGCGCATAGACGAGGCGCAATCGAAGCGCGCCGCGCACATACCCCTTCATATATTTCTCTATCCGCATGTACCGCATGAGCATTTTATCGGTAGTTGAGCAAAGCGGGAAGACCTAGAAGACGGCATGATACGACAACGGAGATGTCGTCGCAGGCAGAGACAGGTCTGATGCAGATATGATGGGTGTGCAGGTATGCCATCTGTGCGGGATCTGGGCCAACATCCCGTGCCAACCCAATCATCTTCGGGTGCTGTCGTGCAATCTTACCATGTGGTCTACGCCATGAAAGCTGAAAAGTCCTGGTCGTCTTTCGTGTTCAGGCCACGTGAGTCAAACTCTAACATGCTTGTCATCGGAGCGCTGGAGCAAGGTGGGGTGAGAAGAAAAATGCCTTAATTGGGTAACCCAGCGCCTATGGCCTGGTTGCATCGCCGCGCGCGTGCTTGTTGTTCACCCTTACACCTCATCGCCTCATCATTCCATCACCCCCCTTGGCGCATCGGCTCGAGCCCGCGGAATCAATCCGATAGCACATTGTATCATTCGCACTCACACTCCCGACAACATCGCATTGACCCAGACTGCGACTGTGCTGCGCCGGGACGTCGATAAATACGCCTTACCCGCGAGACAGACCGATCGCAGCTTTAGTGGACAGACTGCGTCATCTTTAGGTGACGGAAGAGGTCTCGACAAAAGCTGTCGAGCCTAGCCCGCCCGCCGCCTTCGCCGCACAAGCGCACCTACCGGACACAGACCACGGGCCAGAGTCTCTCGATCCCGTACCTGGCCTGGACCCGCTCTTGGCCATCAACCTCGACCATTCACTCATAGATATTATCATGTCGCGCGTGCCAAGCGGAGGCTACGCCCATCCTCCTCCCCATTCTCACCATGCACATCAACATCCGCATGCACATCCACACCCTCAACATCAACCACAACATCAGCAACAGCTCCCGGCGGCATACTATCCGCCCCCACCACAGGTCGCTCCGCAACAACATCAGCATTACCAGGACGCCAACGTATACGCCTACGACCGGAACGGACAGCCGATAGCGCAGGGATCTGGCAGCCGGCAGGTCTCGTGGAGCGCCAGCAATAATGACGGGATGTACGCGCCACCGTCGCAACACGGCCATTCATCGCAATCGCAATCACAGTCGCAGTCTCAAGCACACGCCGGCCCCTCACGAACGGCAGAGGGTTATGCATACTCGCACCCTCCACGACAGTCACCCGCGCACACACCCGTCTCGGCCGGACCGGGATCGCGACCAGGAGCGATGGGTTGGTCATCCGTCCATCCGACCTCGGCACCCATTCCGCAGACCGGCCGACCCGATACCGGTACACGTGTCAAGCTCGAGGATCTGGTATCGCAGGACCGGTCGGCACGGCCGCCCACATCAAGGTTGGCGTCCGCGGCTGGAACGGCGGCTGCGGGTGGGCTGTCGTCGATCCCGCTATCGGCGACGCAATCAAATGATGGGACGAAAGGGGCGAACAATGATGGTGGAGGCAGTGCCCCCAGTGGACCGTCGGAATTCATCAAAAAGCTGTATAGGATGCTGGAGGATGAGAGCGCGATGTATGGGAAGGGCAAGCCGGCTGGGGCGAAGCGGGAGCACGGCGCCAAGAGGGGTTCGGTGGGCTGGGGCCGTGGTGGATCAAGCTTTGTCGTGTGGGACATGAACGACTTCACGACCAAGGTATTGTGAGTGATTCAACGACTTCATCGCCTACATCCTTGCTTACCGCGCAGGCCACAGACGTTCCGTCATTCCAACTTTTCAAGCTTTGTTCGACAACTCAACAAATACGGCTTCTCAAAAGTGCGGAACTCACCGTTTCATCACCCGGTTTCCGCTAATGACAGATCAAACATGTCGACGAAGATACCGGCCAGATCAAAGATAACGTCTGGGAGTTCCAGCATCCCAACTTTCAAGCCGGCGGCAAGTCGGACCTGGACAGCATCAAGGCGAGTCGCTCCGCGTCACGTACGATCATCCGACTGACTTGCAGCGGAAAGCGGTGGTCCCGAAGAAGTCGCTGGGTGGCGGAGGCGGTGGTGCGGCCGCTGATGACGAGGAGAACTCCCCGCGTGGTCTGAACGGCGAAGAGTCGAACCGGCTGAACGAGATGGAGAGCCGGGTGATGGGCCTGGAGGATCAGCTGGCGCGAGCTCTGGACGAAGTAAGGGAGGCCAGGACGAGGGAGATGGGCTTAATGAGTGTGCTGCGGGAGGTGATTGGGCATCTGGGAGTCGTTGAGCAGGGTGAGTTGTAAAGCACACAGGCTAGATCAAGCTAACAACCAGGATCCATCGGTTCGCCGCGCCACTCCGAGCCTTCCCCTCGTATCGCCCACCTGTATCAACAACTCGATGCGGTGCAGGGAGGGCAGGCGCGGATGGGCGCGCCAGTGTTCGGCAATCTCCCTTTGCCTTTTCCGCCCCAACCCCCCGTGATGCCCTTCCAAGCGCCTGTCCGCCTCGCACCAGTGTCGGCAATCTCTCAGCATCAAATGCCGCAATCCGCATTTCCGCCCATGTCGAGCGTGCCGACCTCGCATGCCTCGCCCCATACCGATGCAGGCAGTCGTAATGGCGACGGACCGAGCCCAGCCGGTTCCCGGATTTCGCAGCACCGTAGCTCGATCAGCCAGCTCGTGCAGGAACAGCCAACTCAGATTCCAGCCCAAGACGACGTGATCGAGCTACCGCATTCCGCTGCGCCGCAACCGGCCAATCCGAACCAGACCCTATTCGATGGCGAGCCGCTGGGCATGACTCCTGTCTTCGCCGACACGCCCGCCTGGCTGACAGAGAACACCTCGGTGCCGCTCTCAATCTATCACCGCCGATCGTCCGATGGCGGCGCCATGCGGATCATGATGGAGGCGCTCAGCTCGCAGCCGCAAGAGGCGAGGTTTGAGGACAACACGCAGGACCCGCTGGACACCACTCGCCAACAAGATCAGAGCGCGACCGGACAGGCTCAAGCCGCTCAGGATATGGCGGGTGTGCAGCAACTGCCAACTCAACAGCAACAGCAACAGCCCGTGCAGCCCGTGGCGGTCGACCCGGCTGTCACCGCCGCGGCGGGTGCCAACGCTGTTGTCCAGCAGAGCCCCTTCGGCACTCTCGTCATTCCGAACGGCAGTGGAGCGGGCATCAGTGCAAGCGCCTCGTCCTCTAATGCCCCCACTGCGGATGCGAATCCCATCAGACTGAGGAGGAGCTCGACGATCAAGCCACATTGGACACAGACGCCGAGGATCCTGGTGGTAGAGGATGATGTGGTGTATCGGCAGCTGTCGAGCAAGTTCCTCGAAAAGTTCGGGTGCATCACCGAGACAGTTGAGGATGCACAGGGCGCGGTGGAGAAGATGAACGCGACGAAATATGATCTGGTGCTCATGGACATCTTCTTCGGACCTAGTATGGACGGGTGAGTGGCGGCGGGAAGGAACACATCGGTGTAAAGCTGACATGCAGACGAAAGGCTACGAGCTTGATTAGGCAGTTTGACATCTACACGCCCATCATCTCCATGACGTCGAATGTGCAGACGCGTGAGTTGGTCCCAGGCGGGAGAGGAGCTTTCGTTGACGGGCAGAGGACGTCAACTCGTACCTCCAATCGGGTATGAACGACGTGCTTGCCAAGCCATTCACGAAGAACGGCTTATTCGGCATCCTGGACAAACACTTGACGCACCTGAAACTCATTCAGCTTTCGGCGCAGGTGCCGCGATCGCTGGGTGTTCCGCCGCTCTCGGATGAGGGCATCGCCGATGCCGTTGCGACGAGCGCGGCGCAATTCCAGCAGACCGAGGTGATCTTGCGGAACCCGCTCGCCGCGATGGGGTGGAGTGACGAGACGTACCAGGCGGTATTGCAGGTGAGTCGAGATGTTCAATGCGTGCGCGTGGCGAATATCAAGCTTACCTGCAGCAATTCATGGTTACCGGAGCAATGCCCGACACGAATGCAATCACCGACGGATCCATCAACGCCATCAACGCTCTCGGGTCGCTTACAAATGGCGCGATCGGCACGTCGGTCGTCTTTGGCGATTCGTCGGGCTTCAACAGAAAGAGGTCGATCGAGACGGTCGAGGATGAGTGGAGTCCCATGCCCGGGTCGAGCGAGACGCCCGTCATGCCTGGAATGGCGGGTGGGGTCATGCCGAATGGGCTAGCGATTCCCAGCGCGGCGGAGCGGAGCGCGAAGAAGGCGAAGAAATGATGGGCATAAATGCGCAACTAGTGGCGGAGAGGGACAAGTGGGAGGGACAGCGGAGAATGACTGGCGAAGCGTGGGCTCGAGGACGCCAAGCAGTAAAAAGTGCACAGCATTACCAGCCACTTCACGACAACGACACCGAAGGAGCACAGAAGTTTAGCCATTTTGAGTCTAGGCACGGCTGGACATGCTGTATGTAGCGTTAGCGCACTCTTGGTTCTCTATCTTTCGCCCGAGAGGCAATGAAATGTGTCTTGTCTTCATGACGCCCTACGAGGTATCCCTGATACAGGCCCGAGGCAGAGAGACAACGATTCGGCGTCCGCACTGAAGCATTGCGGGCGCAGACACACTCGGGATGCGAGCACTGTGCACGGTCAGCCAGCGTCAGGACAAGGGCGAGGGTAAGGGCCGGCGAGAGCAAGAGCGAGGGCGAGGGCGAGGGCAAGGGCAAGGGCAAGGGCGAGGGCAAGGGCAAGGGCGAGGGCAAGGGCGAGGGGCGGTGAGAACATATCTACCTAACATACGGGCATTCAAGCCTACCGCTTCACCTTGACGCGACTCCCATCCCTGTCCACATGTCCGACCGCGGGATGCACTCGGCCCCTTCGACATCCAGTCTTGCACACGGCCACCCATTGACCTCGACCTCGGCGGCGGTGCTTGCGCCACCGAAATGCGACGGCGAAGAATGCGAGAAGGGCGCTGGATGAGAGTACGGCAATGGAGACTGCAAGAAAGTTCATGGCGGCGAGAGGGGCGTGGCACAGGAATGCAAGCTGGTATCAAAGGTGAGAAATCGGCTGCATGATGTGTTGCAGGCTCATGGATCCGGCGACATGGTGGAACCCGTGTTAGAATGTGCGTGGCGAGAAGGGGGTGTAGAATGACGAGGACGGATGGACGGCGGACAGGCCGCGCAGTCGAAGCGGACCTCAAGGATGCCACAAGTGTCCCCGATTCCATCGCACACGCGGCAGACATGCCATAGCTCGCGAGAGCTGACGAGAAGGACGCAACCACTGCTGCATCGCCACCCGACGAGACATGCCTCATTGCCCCTCCATCGGCCCTTCAGGCCACTGAACCCAGGCCGACCTGCTCCTCGAAAGGTCCCGCACTCGTCATCGACAAATGCCCTTTTCGCTCCCAGACGAATCACATGCGCTGCGCGGCGTATCGACGTGGACGATGCCCTGTCCGAGAGGGGACGTCCGATACCGGTCAACGCCACTACCACGCGCTTGTTCCGCCCAGCCGGGCCACCGTGGACTTGCGAAGTGTGGCCTCGCTTCAGGTCGGATTCGGCAAGTATGTTGGATCCGGTTCGATATCGGACGGATTTCAAGCTCGGCTGCGGGTGGTTTACGCCACTTCCGACCGTGAGGAACGGCGGGGCGCCAACGAGCTACTCGGAGCCAGCGCTGACGAGGGGCTTCCTCCACAGTCGACCGTGGCCGCATCCTCATGCGGGGACATGGTACGAGGCAGCGTTGGGACTTTCCAGACAGCCCAATACAGCGACGGTACAGGCGGGGTGCTCAAAGCCCACTCCACCCCAGGCGCGACTCCCGACAGCCAGACTCGCACGTTCGACGTCGTCATCAAGCTCGTTCGACCGGGATATCGCCCCCGCAAAGGCCTGACCAGATCCGACATGATGGGCCAGATCCTCGGCGAAGCGGATCTGTACACGACCAACATGCTGTCCCTGCAGGGCACCGTCGTGCCGCGCTTCTACGGCGTCTGGACGCTGGAAAGACGAGTCTGCAGCTCGAAACTCGAGCCAGATCAGGAAACGCCCCCGTCTGATTCGCTCACCGAATGTGTGCTGACCATCCTCCAGGACGTCGGCACCCCGATTGGGAATGACGACCCGGCCACACGCGCGCAGATGGATGAGGCGGACCGCGAAAGGATACGAGAGGTGCATCGAGCGTTACATGCTGTGGGCGTCGTGCATGGCGAGGCGTCGCATAAGATGTCGCATGAGATGGTGGACTCGTCCGGACGGGTCAGGCTGATCGATTTCGAGCGAAGCCAGCGGTGCGAGCGTTTTGTTGAAGGGCAGCCTGTGCCTCTGGCTGTGGCGTACGAGCTGGAGAAATTGGAATCTCACCTTAGGGGGGAGAACTAAGGGCGGGGGCAGGATAGACGGCTTGTGGTGGGTCAGCAACGTTCTGTCTCGGAGAGGGATACCTATCTATTGTTGAGGGCACCTAGAGATATACTCAGTTTGACGATGTGACCTCACCATGTCGATCCGCTTCGTGTTCCGCCACGGCGCCGTCGGGTTTGACCGTGGTGTCCCCGATGTGTTGGCGACACTTGTACCTGTGAGGGTTCCAAGTCTAAAGCTCGCGACTGGCACGAAGAGCGAGGTTGTCTGTCCGGCCCAGGCCCAGCTGGTGCACGGAATATCACCTCAGCAAACAGCAGTTCTTGACTCTCAGACCTGTGACCAGCCAGATCTGCTCTTTGCTAGCGGTCCCGGGCCTGAAACTGCGGCGAGCTGAATGATAATGCAAGGAGAAATTTGTGTGCTCTCGGCGATTCGGCATCCGGCTGGACGCACATGGAAGAGGCGTGGTTCGCTCTGTCCGTTGAAACAACGGGACGGTGTGCTCGAATATTCCATTGAGCATCGTCACCTCACGTCAGCTGAGAGCATCGAAGGTATAAGGGCTGTTGCAACGGGAGCGGGAGAAGTTGTGTTTGACCACAGCACAATACTCGCTCATACCTCGAGTATGGAGGCTTACGTTGTCTCTCCGAGCCTCACCTCGGCAGTGCCCGATCTTTCGCGCTCTCAATCATCTCCCTCGCAGAATTCCGTCCAGATCAAGACGCCTATCCAGGAGATTGAGAAAGCCCGTAACGACGAAGACGAGGTGGCTGACGAGAGAGGAAAAAGAAAGAGACTCAGGCTGGATAAGGTAAGACGCGGTGATACTATGCCGCGCAGTGTAGAGCCTCCACGAGATGCGTGCGACTGTAGCCGACGTCTGGACATGGGTAGTGATGGATGAAGCCAGGATAGTGTGTGGCGGGATGTCCCAGCTTTAGTGGATAGCGCCGCCCACCACTGCGGTTCTTGATCGATGCTGACGAGCAGGATGAGATCACGCCTACGCCGGCTGAGATCTTGCCCACTCCGCCTCCGACGTCCATCAACGCTCAATGCCACCGCCCAACATTGTTCATCGACACACCACCCTTGATAGTCCCCGACCATAGGCGCCGAAGCGCCTCGAACCCCCGCGGGCGGTACCCAGTGTTCGACGCAGAGAGAGACGCGAGGCCGCGCCACTTTCATGAGGTCATACCGCCTACTCCAGACAGCCTCGACATGGCTCAGGTCGTCGAGCTGCGCTTGGATTTCGGAAGGTGGATCTGCGGGGGATCATTGTCGGACGGCTATCAAGCTCGACTCACCGCCGTGCGCGCCGCTTCGACTGCGCACATTACAACAACCAATGAGGGCGATAGCTCTCCGCTCGCGCGCGAAGTGGAGCCCAAGATACCTGATTCAGCGGACAACACCTCTTCGTCCCTCACGCTCGACGTTGTGGTCAAGCTCGTCCGCCCGGAATTTTGCGTCCGAAAGCGGCTGCGCAAGACCGATGTCTGGGGTCAAGTTTTGGGGGAAGCGGAGCTGTACACCACGCGCATGGTCCCGCTGCAGGGCATCGTCGTCCCTCGCTTTTACGGCGTCTGGACTCTAGAACAAACGCCTTGTCCCCCGCACTACGGGCATGAGTATACCCGCCCCGGTACAGGTCCAGACTGCATCTTGACGATCCTCGAGCATGTCGGAGAACCGTGGATGGACGACCGCTCGGCCACCAGGCAGAACATGTGCTCCGCCCCAGCTCCAAGAACGCACCTCTTGCAAGTGGGACTGCTTGAAGGGGTCCCACTTCCAAGCGGACCACTTGCAAGGGGGACAGGGTTAGCTGAGGTCCCCCTTGCAAGTGGTGCGCACCCCAGAAATGTAGACCCTGAATTGTCAATACGCTCAACAGCTTGCCGGCTCGACGACTCAACGGCACAACAGCGTGTTCCAACAGCTCAACAGCTTGACAGCTTGATGATCTGGAACTGCAAAAGCGGCCATCACCAAAGCTGCTTGCGGGTCTTGAAATCGAGGATCTTCCTTGTGTGTGTGTGTGTGTGTGTAGACTTTATTGACCGTCAAGTAACAGTCAGCTTGTTCATAGTGCGCTTGCATATACTTGTGCACTAAGATACAGCAAACAAGGAAAGATGTCAGAGTCGAGACTCTGCCCCAACCTTACTGGATATTGCCGTTACCGCCTCGACCATCAACAAACCGCAAAGCGGTCATCCCCGACGTTGCTCACGTGTCCTAGTGTTTCATTATTGACGTTTCAACTCCTCATCTTCCCCTATCGGAACGACTTGCATACAATGTAGGGGGATAGATGCAGGTAGACAAACAATAGAGGCAATAAGGTAGATGACGTGCAAGCTCGAGCATCATCGGGCGGTGGGAGCATAAGATCAAGGACGTTCTTGTAGAAAGACTTCATTGATTGTCGATTAGCTGTCAGCTTGGTCATAGCGCTCTTGCATTCACTCGTGGCCCTATCCCCTGTCCAACCAGCTACGCAGACGTACTTGCAGCCTTGATTGTAACCCTCGCTTTGCCTTGGCAGTCCTACTGCACTTGACCCATCAGAGCCTTGTTGCACGGTATGTTACTCAATGTTGCTCTACCTTCTGCCGCTGCTAGTCTCTCAAGAAACACAGTTGGCTCTGGCGCGCATTCCCTTCTCACTGGGGCGTAGAACCGGTGACATAATCAGCTAAGTGGGGAGTACACCTAGTAGTGTGCTCCCTCGGAATCCCTAGTGCTCTGGGCATATCATCCATTAGTTGTAACTTTGGGCCTGATCACCAGT
>CAUG01000508.1:1051-40756 GCA_000442785.1 Papiliotrema flavescens NRRL Y-50378
ATTCTACGACTTCTGGTACAACTTTGACTCGTGGAGGAGCTTTGAGTGGCACGACAAGGAGGTCAACGAGGGCTCCGACTCGCGAGACGACAAGCGATTCACCGAGAAGAAGAACAAGTCGGAGCGTGCGCGCAGGAAGAAGGAGGACAACGTCCGACTGCGCACGATGGTCGACGAGGTGCTCGCTTCTGACCCGCGCATCAAGCGGATCAAGGCCGACGAGAAGGCCGCGCGACTGGCCAAGAAGGGAGGAGCGGCCGCTGGTGCCGCCAAGCCGATGAGCGCCGCCGAGAAGAAGAAGGCCGCCGATGAGAAGGCTGCGGCCGAGGCCAAGGCCAAGGAGGACGAGAAGAAGGCTGCCGAGGCGAGCAAGGTCGACCGCGAGGCCGCCAAGAAGGCCAAGGAGGCCGCGAGGAAGAACCTCAAGAAGTGGAAGAAGGTGCGTGGCGCGAGATGGCATTCAGAGGTGTGGAAGCAGCGCTGACTCGCAGGCCATCGCCGGTGTCATCGCCGCGTCCAACTACTTCCAGGCCGAGGGCACCGCCCCGTCCGCTGCCGTCATCGAGAAGCAGCTGGCCGAGCTCGACTCGCTGGTCGAGCTGCTCGAGCCCGAGGAGGTCAAGGACCTCAAGGAGAAGGTCGATGCCGCCGGCAATGGCGCGCCGGCCAAGGGTGCCCTCGCCGACAAGGTCAAGCACCTGGGCGCCAAGGGAGAGGGCAAGTTCACCGAGTTTGCCTAGAGTAGCATAGAGTCCTAGAGCGGTACATGCATGCTATAAAGGGTGCAGGCTGCCATTGTCACTGAACTGCACGTCGTCACCCCGGTGGCCGATGCGTATAAATAGAAGTGGGCACAAGAATAGCGGGTGGAGGTCGGTCATATAAAGTCAAGATGCATACTTGTACGATGAAAGCCCACTCGCTTCTCTCATCTTCGCACTCGCATACCGACATGCATCTCACACTCGAGTCGACCGTACGCCTTTCCGGCGGAGGACAGCTCCCGAGGCTAGGCTACGGAGTGTACCAAGCAAGAGGCCAGGAGTGCACCGATGGTGTCGCGCAGGCGTTGCGCGCGGGGTACAGGCATAGTGCGTTCGGCGTAGCGCACAGGAGGGCAGATGCTGACCCACAGTCGATAGTGCCCAGGGATACCGCAATGAGGACCGTGAGTTCTCGCCAGCCTCGTATCCGATCGCTGAATGCGTAGTCGTTGCAAAGGGAGTCGAAGCCGCCAGTGTCCCCCGCTCAGACCTGTTCCTAACGACCAAGTACATGCCGACGCACAAGGTGTACTCGGCCGATGCGGTGTACAAATACCTGCGGAGCTCGCTTGAAAAGCTCGATCCGGGAGATGGAGGGTACATCGACCTGATGCTCATCCATGCGGCGTGGGGCGGGCAAGAGGGGCGGGCGAACAACTGGGCGGCGCTGGCGAGGGCGCAGAAGGAGGGCTGGGTGAAAGACATTGGGGTGTCCAACTTGTGCGTGACTTCGATCCAGACCTGACCAGTCCTATCCGACGTTCGGTTCTCCTTCACAGGATCAGGGTCTCTTGTCGATAGGACTGGCCTGCTGAGCTTGGACTGATCGCCAGCGGGGTGCAGCACCTTAAAGACCTCCCGGCCCCGACGCCCGCCGTGAACCAGATCGAGCTGCATCCGTGGTGCCAGCAACGCGAGATTGCATCGTACTGCGCCGAACACGGCATCGTGGTCGAGGCGTACTCGCCGCTTGTGCGGGCTGACAAGGACCGCCTCGCCGAACCGGCCATCGTGGAGATCAGCAAGAAACACAACAAGCAGCCTACGCAGGTGCTCGTCCGATGGAGCCTGCAGAAGGGGTACGTCGGGCGACCAGCTTGTTGACTACCGCTGATGGCCAGATACGTCCCGCTGCCGAAGAGCGTGCAGCCGGAAAGGATCAAGGCGAACGCGGATGTGTACGACTTTGAGCTGGACGAGGAGGACATGAAGCGGCTGGATGCGCTGGACAGGGGGAAAGAGGGCGCGGTTACCTGGAACCCGGTCGACACGGATTGAGACGTGGTGATGGAGTCGATAAGCAGGGCGGGAAGAAGAGAGGAGCAGGTTGCGATGGAGGCTTGTACTGTGTAAGCTGCGGACATCGTGTGTAGAGCCAGCGGCTGACGGCGTCAGATCATGCATAGACGTTGTATGTCGTCGAATAAACAGAATACCTCCATCTTAATGCCCCCGGCCAATCGAGCCCTCCTCCGCATTCTCATGCGCCCTACAAATACACATGACGCAGCTTCCTGAGCAAAATTAACCGAGTAGACGAGGTCGGAAGGAGCATACACCTGAGCGACACCCGCCCAGCTAGCTCGGACCCCCGTGGTTTACTCCCCATCGGACACCGCGGGGGTGGTGGGCGGTGAGGCGAAGATCGTCCTACGCACCGCGAACTGACATGAGCGGTCTGGACTCCTCTCTTTGATGCGCATTGAGGACAGAGACCGAGGATGAAGTGGATTCGAGGTTCCGATGCGCACCTTCTTATCCTCCCCGTCCTCGCCGTCAAGGCTCGTCACCTGTACAACCTCGAATCGCTCATCCGAGTGAATCACGCGGATGAGGTCGTGTGCTTCCGCAGGCGGGATGGTCAGATCGAAGCCGTTCAAGCGGACGTTGCCTGCCGACCAGAGGTGGAACGTTGCGTGCGCCTGCGTGCGTCAGTGGGACACAAAGGCGAAAGCGAAGCCGGCACGAGAAGCGGAATGATGGCTGGGTAGGAGCAACAAGGACTCACAGCTTGGGCAGCTAGTCGGTCTAGCAGATCGTCGGCTGCTCGCGAAAAGGTCGACGACGCCGAGGATGTCGAGCCGGCTGATGCTAGAGAGCTGACAGACAACGACCGGCCCACCTTGGGCGCTGGGTTGAGCTGGGCGAGGGTGGGGCCGGCTACGGGCGTGAGTGCCTGGGTGGGGGACATGGAGAGTTTGCCGGGGGCTTTATCGATAACGTCTGCCGTAGCGAGGTACTAAATAATCAACCGTGATGTAAGCAAGCCAGGAAAGTGGCGAGGAGCCGAGGTGGAGAGGTGTTGGTTGGTGGAGATGTCAGTACTGCCCGTCGTGATGCTATATATCCCTTGCGTCGCGTGACGGGTCGCAGACCGAGCGACCGGTCACTTGGGCCGCTTCGAGCCGTCCACGCCGGACCGTGAGAATGCATACCACCCGAGTGGGGAAAGTGGACCCTCGAACGACCGAGTCGGACGAGCTAATCCTCGATCCGACGTCGGAGGGGCGGGGCATCGGGTGGTGGGTCACCTGCCGTCTTGTTGTCTCCCAACAAGCAAGACAAGCAAGGGCTGTGCATGGTTGATGTGGCCCTGTGCCTGTTCGTGCTGAGAAGCAGAGGTCTAGTCTGTGGGAAAGAGTAGCAGCTCCGACCAATTGGACACGCCACGCCGTGATGCGGAGGATTGGGGGTTAGGCCTTATCGCACCATCAGCTCATGGTCACCAGTCCTCTCACGCCATTTGCCTCGATCACATGCTCGGCACGGTGCTCTCATGCTGCCTACCGGTCGGAACAACGAGACAGCATCCCCGATGTACCTTTCACTCCCCCACCCTGGTGTGCCCTTTCCCACCCCACCCCACCCTGTTTCAGACGCGACCGGAAAGTCGACCTCGAACAAATGTCCGTCGCCGGGTTTAGGCGCTCTGGGACGCTTACACCGCGCGAGCGCAGGCGGTGCTGATGCATTGCTGCATGAGTGGGATGATGGCTCGTCGCCGTGTGACCGGAAGTGATGATGATGGATACATTGATCGGCGAGCAAGATATTCACGCGGTGCTGATCCATCGGGGATGGATGATTGATAGCTGTGCCTCTTGCGCTTGCATGCACAATCAGCCCATCCAACACCCCCGATTGCCCGGAGGTGACATGATGTTTCGAGGGTCTCCACGCCTCCGCTTTAGCCCCGCCGTGTCAACAGGACAAAAAGGTGATGCATTCGGCCGGGGCTGCAGCTGTTGAGGGCGGAATGGCTGAGGGCGGGGGGGAAGGGACGGGAGACAGGGACAGATACGAGTCACCTCCGCGGAGAGCGGGGGCTTTCTCTCATCATGCGTCGTTCCTGCCGTTATCCTCTACATCGTCCTGCAGTGTTCCCGAATCCGATCTTGGCCCCTCGCTCGATCCCAGAGAGGGCTCATGGATACCCCGCTCCGCTTCATTGCGAGGTCACCCAAACGGCTCGGCCGTCTGTCGTCCGTCAAGCCTTAAAGGAAGGTGGACACCCTCGTATAAACCTCGTCAGTCTACATCCCATCATCATTCTCCCTGCCATTTGTCGACCCAGCATCAGTTCACACCGGCCAGTGTGCGCAATCGCCGATCATCACCCTCAGCCATACACCAGCCGACTGCTTCGTCGCCTTCACACCGTACTCGCATCGGGATCACCGGATTGCAGTAGCTCGAATCAAGAAGCGTCGATCTTAGGCCGATCCCCCTTGTACCTGCCCATCCCATCGCCGGGCCATCAACGGGTCACTGAACGGCGCCGACCTCCCCCACTCGCTCCACCGACAACCGCCTAAGAGCTGATTGACTCGAGGATATCCCGATACCGTCGGACCGAGCTTGCTTGCGCCATAGACAACTAGAGTCCGGCTTCCAAAAGCGTCGGGCAATAGACGGCGACTGGCGGTCGAGCTACACGGCTCATTCACACGCACTTTGAGCCGGATAGAGTGGGGGACTGCGAACGGACGGCGACGCCTGCGCCAGGATATAAGCCGAGCTGTAGCGTCCAGGCAGGGCATATCATTCCTACATTCGCCGCTGGACTTCTTCCACCTGGCGATCGACAGACATCAGACATCTTACTTCACCACGCCTTAACATCGACTCTGCTCGACATGGTCTCCACCCTCGAGAAGCGGCTGCTGCTCTCGCAGCTCAAGCTCAAGGTCGTCTCGCCGCGCTGCTGCAGAGTGAGTTACCTGCCGGGGAGCAACGAGGCTGCAGAATAGCCCACTCCATGTCCAGCCCACTCCATGTCCGTCGAGACCTCACTGACACGCAGCTCTGCCATGGGCCCTTGACCTCGCCGACCCCCGATTCTCCGCCAGTGCGCGCCGCCTCGCCAACAGGCGACGAGGTAGACTGCCACCCTTCATGCTTGCCTTTCGCCTGCACCGGCTGCGTTGAGAAGGTGCGTGCCAGACCGACAGACCTGGCTCAGTGCTGACCGTCAGGACAGGATGAACTACGGTATACTCGACCTTGCCAACGCGTCTTTCGACTCGCACTGTGCCCTGTGTGTGCTGGACGAGGAGGATGGAGCGGGGTGGGGCGGACGCGTGTCGTTGTCGTCGTCTCCATGAGCGACATGGCTTGTCCTTGCGTTCGCACCATCCACGCGGACGTGCCTCGCACCTCCTCTTCGATGCTTCTCAAGCGGCGCATGGCTGGCGTCCTTGTCATATCCGTGTATCCCTGAGATTGGCCCGTGTAGAAAGAAGTGCGCAAGGTGGTTTGCAACCTGTAGTATAGCTTGAGCTGTTGTTCTGTATCCGTGTATGCATCTGATAGCTTGGTGTGGTGGCTTACATACTCGCTTTGACAGAAGCGAGCTGAAGTGTGGGTTGGAGGTAAATACCACGTTGAGTGCGGGGCGGTGTTTGGGGTATGGGTCGTCGGTGGGAAAGAGGATGATTGCCGTGTAAATGATACATAGGGTACATACATGTGACGGATGCTGGTGAGCTGCACGATCTTTTGTGTTCTGCTTTCATCCCCTCCGTCTGTCCCATCCATTCGGGCAGCCGCCTTTCGTCCTTGTCCAAACTCCAGCCGACAGACCCGGCTCACGAAGAGAGTACCTGGCCCTACGCGTCGTCTTGCAAGCCCAACCTCCTCTTCTCGTCCGCGACGGCCTGTTCTCGAGCACGTATCTCCGCCTTGACCAGCGCCGACGCCTGTTGTTTCGACGGGTGGTGATAGAGCACTGCACATCAGCCCCGTGACTGACCTCTGGGGCCCGCTCAGACGGAGATTCGAATTCGCAGACTCACCGACGATATACCGCTCCATCAAGTGGAAACCGTTCAGCTTGCTGATCGCTTCGGTCGCGTCGTCCGGGCTCTCATACACCACGTACGCCGTGCCCTTCGTCTTGAGCGTCGCGTCGTTGCCGAGCCGGATCTGGCGGATGGGACCGTACCGGCCGAACAGGTCGTACAGGTCGTTCCCCGTGATGTTGAAATTGCTACACCGTTAGCGGATTCCACCTACTCGCGGCGTCTGGACGCTCACAGATTCTTCACGCTGCGTGTCAGCTGCGATTCCCGAGTGTATCCTGAGTCCGAGCTTACAAGAGAGCTCGCGAGGCGATGGGATCATTTGGGCGTTGCATTTTGACGGTTGGGAAATGGCGAGATGGTCGATTCGAACGGGAGAAGTGTTACGAAGCTGGAATATGACGATAGTGGAAGGCCAAGTGTCGATACTATGAAGCGCTTCGAAGCCGCTTTTGGATGGCTATGCAGGAAAGAGCGAGGCGTTACGAGATGAGAGTAGGATAGGAAGAGGGGCGACTGAAACGGTGAACTCGTTGAACTCAGTAAGCAGAGCCACGTGTATCTGATTCCGCTCCTGGTCGCCACTCGCTTTTCGCGATGGCGACGAGTGGCGGACCGTGTTGTGTTTGACCCAGTGCTAAGGTCGAGAGCCCGAGCAATCTCGGCGAAAGAGCGGTGTGCAGCGGCTTGTAGATGGTCTGCATTTGAGCGCCTGTTTTGATGCCTCGAGGGTGAGCATGTCGGAGGTCAGCCATTCATGCCAGTCAACGACAGATAGAACGCGTTCTCGCTCAGTTCGCCCGCACATTGCATTGCCGCGGTGAGCTATCTTGGTCCCAAGTCTCCTAGGCAAACGCTTAAACGATCCTTATCCTGCAGGTTTTCGCATGCTCGGGCGAAAAGACCGCGCAGGGCAGGATCATCAACGTCTTGTGAGATCATATTCAACTGGGCAAGACTTAATGGCCAGTCGCGCCTTGGACGACAATGCGACCGAGACTGCCACCATGTATCACAGTCCGATGCATATGCATACACGCATTGTTCCGAGGCCTACGTAGGCCGAGACACGCGGCATGATAGCCGTGGTCACTGGCGGTGAGAAAAAGGTAACGACCGCGCGAAAGTCGGTCACAACTTACATCATCGATCGGGTTGAACGAAACCTCCCCCTTCTTCCCCTGATCCAGTCCATCAAGTGCCTTCATGTCCTCCGCGTCCAGGTTGAAATCGTAAACATTGGCATTGGATTCGATGCGTTGCGGCTGCACACTCTTCGGGAGGGGGACGTATCTGTAAAATTAGCGAGCTCGTTTGCGACAGAAGATCCATATTGGAACATCTTCGACATACCCCTTCTGCAAGCTCCACCGGATCAAAATCTGTGCCGGATCCTTGTTGTGCTTGGCACAGAGCTGCTTGATGACCGGGTCGTTGAATTTCTTCTGATCCGCGCGAACGATGGGACAGTACGCCTGAACGACGATGCCCTTCTTCTGGCAGTACTCGACCGTCTTGCGCTGCTGGCACCACGGGTGCAGCTCGATCTGGTTGACGGCGGGGAGTGGTTCGGGCAGCTTCTCCAAGACGTCGGCCCCGCTGACGTTAGCCGTCCGCCTGCTAACACCTCGAGATCCTGAAAGACAGATGATAAGGATGACACGCACAAGTTGGAAACACCAATGTCCTTGATCCACCCTTCCTTCTGCGCTTTTGCAAACGCCGACCAGACTTTGGCGTTGCTGTCCCCTCCGCCCGTTGACCAGTGCACGAGCATCAAGTCGATGTAGCCCTCTGGGCCCGGGTCAATCTTCGCCAGTGACCCCTTGAGTGACTTGTACACAGCGTCGGGGTCCGTCGACGTCGATCCTGGTTGATACTTGGTGGTGAGGAACGCCTGCGATCGGTCAATACTCGAGGCTGCTACGCCTTTCGCGACGTCTGAGGTGAGTTACAGCCCTCATGGAGTTGTCTGGTTCAGGGGAGGTACTGCTCGGCTTCTCGTACAGTGGGAAGTTGGAGACAAAAGGTATGTCGATGGAGAAGGCGCAATCGCCAGCGATCGATAAGCTTACCCGCTTCGTTATGGTAGTACTGCGCGCTGTCAACTGGGCGTGAGCGACGGTCCGTGACCAGTATCGCGACAGTGGACAACTCACTCTGCCGGTATCCCGTCTGCAGCGCATGCTTGACACTTTCCTCTCCCTCCTTCCCTCTCGCCAGGTATACCCCGAGGCCCAGTCTAGGCAAATACCTGCCGCTGGTGAGTTTGACCGCCGAGTCGAGCGATAAAGACATCTTCAGGAAGGTCAATGTAGGTGATTGTATGGTATGAAGAAAGAAGGTCCGAGAATACTGGAATGCATCCTGCTTTCTTATACCCCGTACAATCGAGGTGGTGAGGAAAGGGATGACATAAGTGAGTTGCCGATGGATACGGCGCCGGGGTGGAGGTGCTCGGTGGAGGCGGAGTAGGCCGAACGTGGGCCGGCTTACCGCTCCTCGTTTCGTCGAAGGCAGTCCACCCTGTTAGCCCTTGCTTATACTGTACAGGCCAGCGGAGGTTCCTCAGGGGATACACTGGAAGTGCGTGCTCAGCTGCGACCGGTCAACAAATCATGCATGACAATCAACTACGAGGATACGATCACCATCGACGTCGTCGGCGATGTCCGCCGCTGTCATCCGGTGATCACCCCGTATTTTTCTCCACATCTCGGACCATCTTTGCCGTCATCCTTCGTTGTCACTTGCATCAGCACAAACACCATCAGAGCAATATGGGCAAAAGCGCGCAGAAGCGCAAAAGGCAGCAACAGCAGCAGCACCAACCGGCCGCGTCAAAACCGGCTGTGCCCAACCATGCGGCCAAGAAATCGAAAACAGCCCACCTGCCTTCCCCCACAAGCCGCTCGCCGTCCCCTTCCGAACCCCTCGTCACCGCCGAAGACATCGAGACGACGTTGTTCACGCTCGAGACGCTAGCGGAGATACCCGAGGAGCTCGCCCGGAAGGAGATAAAAGATGTCAAGCGAGCCGTTTTCGCCCTTCACAAAGTCATGGCCGAGGGGATGACGCTAGGTATGCCGCCTGCATTCTGGCCTGCCGGGCACTTTGACTGACTTGTAGGCAACTCTCTCACGTCCCGTATATCAGCCGCTCTCTCCGACTACCGCTTCACCGACGCGCTCATCCTCTTGTTCGAGATGTACACGCGCAAGATGCCGCCCAAGCTCGGGTCGCTGCAACGCTGGGTGCGCGAGTGTGATGCGACTGTGTCGGCCGATGGGACGGTCCGGGATGTCGACGCGATGCGATGCTTGGACTTGATATTGAGGATTGCGAGCCCGGCGGCCGTCGCGGCTGGTTCGGAGGGCGGGAAGGCTGGAACGAGCGGACTGGGCGGAGTGGTGGCAGCTGGACGGGGAGATCAGATCGTGAGGCGCAAGCCGGTTTGGATTGCGAGGGAAGATGTCGAAGGGGAGATCAAGATCTGGGACCGGATACAGCGGGGAGCACTGTTCGGCGAGTCATCTACTATCGTATGTCGGGCCGTTGCTGACCGAAAAGACACTCCGCCGCCAACGCCTTACCCAAACTTCCGTCCTGTCCACCACACACCTGCCCACCTGCGCAAACCCCCGAACATGTACGACTCGACCGTATACGGCTCGTCGAACAACGCCATACAGCTCACGCCCACCTCATCACGGCCACGGCAGCCATCACGTATAGATGTGCCCAACCTGCCCGGCGCTTTCATGGTCCTCGACGTGTTCACACCGGAGGAATGCCTGCAGATCGTGCAAGCAGCGGAGGCGATAGGATTCGAACAGGACAAGGCGGCCGGCGGATCCGCGACCAATAAGGCCTCGGTGAGTTGATATGGAGGACTGTTGTGTGAAACAGAGGACTGGCTGATATCAGATCTTGGCGCTCAACTTCGTCTGGCTGGCGGACCAGGGGTTGCTCGACCACTTTTATGCGCAGATCCTCCCCCACGTACCGCAAGCGGCTCCGGTCACGGCCGAAGGCAACGGCGGAGGAAAGGTTAGAGGGATCAACGCGAGGTTCAGGGTGTACCAGTACAGGGAGAACCAGGTGTATAGGGTGAACTGGATGAAGGAGTCGTGTGCAAGACTACTGCTGACAACAGCCGCATATCGACGGGGCTTGGCCTGCGGCAGGTCTCGATCCCAAGACCGGAGAATACCTGCACGAGTGAGGCATCACTGCTACTCTTGCATGTCGCGCTCTACAGTACACTTGGCTGACCACCAGCTCGTCACCAGTGGATGACCCGCTGTGGTCCCGATACACCCTCCTGGTCTACTTGAATTCGGATATCCCCAAGGATACCGGCTGTACCACCTTCTTCCTGCCTTCCCCGGACCAGATGGGCGTGCTGGACGCAACTTCGGTGAAGCCCGTTCAAGGAGCCGTGCTCTGTTTCCGTGAGTGTCAGCAGAAAAACCCAAACCCAGGCCTCGACCGGCAGGAACCTAACCGATCAACGCCACGTCGTGCCGCGCTAACAGATCCAGCCCATGGCGACACTCAGGGCTCATTATTACATGAGGGCAGTGCCGTGGGTGCCGGCGGGGGAAAATTGGTGATCCGCACGGAGCTCTTGTACGAGGCGAAAGGGTTCGGGCAATACAAGCCGCCGGCAAGCGTGGGAACGAACCAAGGGGGCAAGGAGGAAGAAGGCATCGGTGGTTAGCGAGGCAATCCCCGAATAAACCACTTTGTGCCCCGCTGTAGGTGCCTCGCGACCCGGGATCGGGATCGGAATCTCTTGCTTGCCCCGCAGAGTCACTCCACTCAGCGAGCGGCGTTCGCACCAAATGTACGGATCTACGGACATGTGTATAGATAGTTGTACGAGTACGCATGCATCGATGAAACGGCGACGAATTTCGAATGAGCGACTGGTTCACACATCCACAAATCCGAACACCCGGAAGTTCATGGTGCCCATGGGCCACCCAACTGGTGGCTTGGACGCCTCCCCCTGGACAGAACCGAATGCCGAGCAACGGAAGGACCAATTTTAACCTTCTGACAGGGTTGTGGATCATGGAGATTTGTAATCCCACCTGTCAAGACATGACCGAGGCGCTGTGACATTTCCAATGTTCATGTTTGAGCGTGACGCTATTTTGCGCATGCATAGGAACCTAGATGACCCTTCCGCCTCGAGCCAGACTGTTTATCCTGCTTACCGGCGGGAGCGGCCGGACGATGGCGTCAACGGCGGTTCATGAACCGCGCGGTGTTGCCAGAGCGGGCCGGGGACTCGACTTGTCTGGGCAGGAGGGCCAAGCCATCCGAAAAAGAACACATGACCCTGCGTGTTCAGATGGCGCTTTATCGTTTCTCATGCCGCCTTGGCTGTTGCCCCCTCGCCAGACGATCGTCCTGTCGTCATACATCCAAAATGCACCGTGTGCTCGCTTTGTTCCGGCGCCTCGGTGGTGCCCGATCATTTGGGTTCCGCCCCCCACGCAGACCCGCATACCCGCAGTCGGTCGCAGAGGATCATCACGGCAGCGTTGATGCGCGCTAACCCGAATAGGCCGTCTCATTCCGTATTGCCGACGGGGCAAAGGGAACCACTTCGCTAGAGTTGTCAACCCCCCGCCGATGGCCCCCGGTTCCCCGATCCCGTTTGGAGTTATATAAGATGCCCGACGGCTCCATCACGAGTCCCCCCCATTCCCCCCTTTCGACTACACTTCCTGACCCCCACCCGGCACAACAAACAGCCACGGGGCCCGACAGTCTGATCCTGCTTTTAGACCCTCCAAACCCACCACCACTTCGCGCACACGACCATGTCAGAGGACAAGGCTTTCAAGCCGGACACCTTGCACGTCGAGGGCAACGGCGCTCCCGGCGGTGCTCACTTTGCCGACCCGCACGCGGCTGACGGCCACCCCGGCACAAACCTCGGCAGGCGCCAGTCGGCCGTGAACGTGATTCAGAACCCGCTCAAGGTGAGTCTTAGGTTGTATTGTGGCTGCGAGTGCGCGCTGACCCACAGCGATACAGCAAGGAGCAAGTCGTCCATGATGCTGAGCAGTTCGCCAAGAACCACAACCTCGCCGAGTATTCGGAACTCTTTGGCCGAGCAGCGCTTGTCGCAAGGGACAACAAGGACTTTGAGAACATTCCAGAACTCACTGCGGAGGAGCGCACGGCGCTGGCGTACGAGAGAGACCACAAGTGGCATGGACCCAAGATGCTCTGGTTCTCGATCACGCTCTGTGCGGTCGGTGCGGCTACCCAAGGTGAGTCCGAGTCGGGGTCTTCAACGTCAACATCCGCGCGACTGATTCTGACCTGCAGGATGGGACCAGACCGGATCGAACGGTGCCAACTTGTCATTCCCTGCTGAGTTTGGCCTCGTCGGTACCGCCCGTGGCGAATGGATCGTCGGTGCCATCAACTCGATCATCTTCTTGACTGCTGGATGCATGTGAGTACTTGCGTATAACCTGGCAGCCTCTTGCTGACAAGCAGCGGTGCTTTCATCACGGACCCGCTTAACCACTACTTCGGTCGACGAGGAGAGATCTTCATCACTGCTGCCTGCCTGACTGCCACTCCTATTGCCTCCGGTTTCGCCAAATCCTGGGAAGCGCTCTTCGCCATTCGTTTCGTCATGGGCATTGGAATCGGTGCCAAGAACGCCACGGTCCCCATCTTCTCTGCCGAGCTCGCCCCTGCCAGGATCCGAGGAGCCCTGGTCATGTTCTGGCAGCTTTGGGTCGTTGCCGGTGAGTGGAACGTCCGTCGATGGAGTCTCGGCGCTCACATCAGGTATCTTCTTGGGCTTCTGCGCCAACGTGATCGTCAAGGACACTGGAAGGATCGCATGGCGATTGCAACTTGGTTCGGCCTTCATCCCGGCTTTCTTCCTCATGATCGGAATCTACTTCACTCCTGGTAAGTCTAGGCGAATATCCCGGCTCCTGCTGATTGTCGTATACTGATCCCAGAATCCCCGCGATGGCTTATGAAGCACGGCAAGTACGACAAGGCTTTCCGCTCCTTCCTCAAGCTCCGAGCGCACCCGATCATCTCCGCTCGAGACTACTACTACTCGCACGTGATCTACGAGGAGGAGCGACTTCTTTCGCCAAACTCAAACTACTTCTCTCGAATGAGGGATTGCTTCACCATTCCCCGTATCAGGCGAGCGAACTACGGAGCATCGACCGTTATGATCGCACAGCAGATGTGCGGTATCAATAGTGAGTTGCAGGCCGAGGAGGAAGAGGAAGAAGGAAGAAGAGGAGGAGGAGGAAAGCCGAGGCTGACCCTAGTCATCTCGTTCTACAGTTCCTCCATCTTCACTCGAGTCAACTACACCGACACGCAGGCCTTGTACGCCTCCCTCGGTTACGGAGCGGTGCAGGTCGTCTTCACCATCCCTACTCTGTTCCTCATCGACACTGTCGGTCGACGAAAGCTCTGTTTGATCGTGAGTGGCTTTTGACAGTCAGCCCGGGCAGTGCTGATATCAGACATTCCCCTTGATGTGCATCTTCCTGCTCGCCGCGGGTCTGTCGACGTTGAACACCACTGGGTCACGAGCTGGCCAAGTCGGTCCTGTCGTCTTGTGAGTTGCATGAGCTCCATCGCAGCCGAGCCCTGACTCCAGGTTTGTCTACCTTTTCACTATCGCCTACTCGCTCGGAGAAGGGCCGGTCGCCTTCCAGTACTCTGCCGAGGTCTTCCCGACCATCCAGCGAGAGCAGGGAATGTCATGGGTCGTGTTCATCAACAACTTCTTTGGTACATACTCAGCTCACTGGCATTTGGTACCCAGCTCACGTGACAGCCGGAGTCTTGTCGATCACGTTCCCCCGTATGGTATCGGTCATGTCGACAGCTGGAGCTTGTGAGTGTGGCGTCGTGACCCCGAATGCACCTTGCTGACGAGCAGTCGGGTTCTACGCTGGTCTCAACCTGATCGCCTGGTCTTTGATCTTCTTCTTCGTCCGTGAGACCAAGCAGTTGACGCTCGAGGAGATTGATCGTGAGCCATTACTCTTGCCTCTAAGAGCCGCGCTCACATCGCAGAGGTCTTCTCCGTCCCGACCAGTCAATACGTCTCGCACGAGACCAAGGTGTGGCTGCCGTACGTGTTCAAGCGACACATTCTCAGGCAGAGGATCCCCAAGCCGCCTTCGATCATCGCCACGGCCGACGAAGCCTACGGCGATGTCACTCCTCCTCGAAACGAGAAGGCTTAAGCGCGGAGCGGCCTATCACTCCGAGGAGGAGCATACTGTGTTCCGTCGCACGCTCCCCAGGCATTACTTTATATCGTTATACTTGAATGAAGCTGTGTTCTGATACCCTGGCATTTGCGCTCTGGATTTTCTTATGATTGACGCTGCATGCTTGCTCTATCAGCTGACTTCTACCGCAAATGGCTCTTCGCCAATTTTGTTACGTCTCCAGAACCCACTTTACTTCATTTACGAAGAGGTTGTATTATGCACATATTCTGCCAGCCTTCACTCCGCTGACGGCCTGGGACAGTGGTCCGGGAAGCCAGAACGGTCATTGCCCCACCAATTCGGAAACGGCGTCCCGGCGCCATTGCCAGCCGCGCCAAAAACGGCGAAGGACAGGACGAACATGATGAGCAAGCTGCCTCCATCGAAAGCCGCCGCGACGAGGTAAGTGTACTCCTTGAAGATCTTCGGCTTGTACAGGCGGAGATACCACTGCACGAAGACCGGCACCAAGATGCCAGACAGCAAGGTACACGATTGCGGCGAGATGACCGCGATATAGCCCGAGAAGACCAGCACGAGAGGGACGTTGATGTATGCGAGCTCGAACGACCCAATGCGAGGGATGTAGTGCGTGATGCCGGCGTGCAACAGGACGCATAGGACGCCGATGAGGAGGCCGATGGGGATGATGTAGTAGTCGGCCGAGAGGGAGAACAGGTCCCGCGAGAGCGCCCAGGACGTCGCCTGTGTGTTCTGGTTCTGGAAGTAGGCCCCGGACCATGCGTAGTTGCCGTGAGTTGTGAAAAGCAGCTCCCGGTGGCTCTCGATGATCGAGGTCGAAACGACGTAATTGATCGCGAGGCCAACGATGGTGCCATACGTTTGCGTCAAGAACATGATTCGAGGCGGGATCTTGACTGCAGGTCAACGTGATTACGCGCAGAAACAGTGACGCTCCATGTCGACTCACGATATTCTCCCATCTTGAGATCAGACGCCATGTTGAGGCTTTGCGAGATGACGCTGTGCGACCAGGATGAGAAGTACAGGTTCGCCAGCGGCCGCCCTGGCAGGACAGCTCCCGCGACGATCTTCATGAGGTTGTTGGTAGCGATGCCGCTGCCGTATCGAGAGTACAGGATCGTGGACTGGAGTCAGCCCGACCTGAACGCTTGGCGCTGAGCTTGACTCACGAAAGGCGCAACAAAGGCGCCAACGAGCAGCGCGATGACGTACGACCATGCGGGCATGGTGATATTCTGGGTCGTAGTGACCACGATTCCAAGCACGAACGCGAGCAGGATCACTGCAGGGTACCACCAGAGGGGTACCTCTTTGTACTTGGCGACCATGGCAGCGTGGTGTCGGTCCTCCGATGTCCCAGTGCGCAACGCCTTGATCGAAGCCCAGACATCCTTTCGCCAAAACACCAGGACGTGAGTGATCAGCGCACCGATCTGAGATTAGCCCTGCATCGCATGCACCGCCGTACGCACTGCCGCGTTGCCCACGGTCAGCGACCAAGCGTAAGACCCCGTCAGCCGGGGCAGGCCGTATTCTTCCAGAGCGGCCCTGTTCAGGATGCCGTTGTCAAAGACTGCGGTCGAGTTGTACCGGCCGCCGTCGGCTGTCCGGAGGTTGGAGGCGAGAAAGGGCAAGGATCGCGCGCCCCACAAGTTGCTGTAGTACACGCCTAGGTAGGCACAATAGCAGATCACGAGACCCGCCAGAGCGTTGAGCTGCCGTCAGCGATCGACCGCCAAAGATGCGACTAACGTGATAGCCGAGTGGCTGAGACGTCGACACAGAGGTGATGTATTGCCAGTCCAGCCTGAGTTCAGCATGGTCGCGAGGTGTATAACTCACGAAAAAGACAAGATGCCTAATCCTTCATTGCTCAAGCTCCCCCCGAACAGATTTGTAAGCAGCGAGGCTTTCTCCCCAGTCGCTTTGGACGACGCGAGGCAAGGGACGGACACCGAGTTTAGCCACGGCATGACGTAGGCTGGGAAGACCTGATATGTCGCCATGCCGCCGAACGCATACCAGAAGAGCCGCAATCGCTTGGACGAGCGGAGGTCTTCCCAGTGCAGGCTCTGCAGGGTGGTGACGAGGGGGACGTTGGACCAGTAGACCGCCTCGGGAGCTGTCAATGAGCATTGGCCGCGATCTGGTCACTTCTACACTCACCCCAGACTGTGACCGGCCTCAGGAGCCCCGTGAGGCCGTATCCGAATAGCGAGATGGACAGGATTCCCATGATCACCGTGGCCGCATTGAGCGGGTTGCCCTCGTAGAAGAGCCGTTGCACCGTGAAGGTGACTACACTGAGCGAGCCTTGTGATGCAGACGATGCCGTGATAGCTGCAATGGCATGCTCCTTGAGACCGAAGGAGTGGGGGTTGACGAACTTGGCGAGCCTGATGTACCACGGCAGGGTTTTCCGGTCAGGGTGTCTCCCCTTCCAACGCGCCTCCAGCTTGTCCCCACGAGGAAGGAATATCGACCAGCCCTTGCCGACGAAGTAGATGACGAGGACGATGAAAGCGCCCGAGACAGACGCATTCGTCGGCTTGAACTGTGGGTCAGCTGGGAGAGCGCACGAGGTCACTGCGTACTCACGTTGTATATCTGATTCATGGCCGCTTGGAAACAGGCAAAGGCAGTCCCCAACACAGCGCTCCGGAAAGTCAAGACGGGATCCCCGTCGTCTCGCAGGGACAGCAGGTGTTTGCTCGCGTCCGCGCCGCTTCTGATCACCACATCGTCGTCGGAATAGCCCTTGTCATCGAGCGCGTTTCCGTAGATATCTCCGTGAAGATCATTGGTCTTGTCATCCGCCTCAAGCGACTTGGAGTCCTGGTCCGAGGGCGTGGCCGGCTCTCCGCTCGTGATGTCCTCGAGTACGGGCGCTGCGGCGATATCCAGCTCGGCGGGATCCGTCTTGGTCACCCCAGACTTCTTTCGAAAGAGTGTCATGGCGGGGATAGCTGTGGCTCTCATCCTCAGCTCGATATGTGCCTTTTGTACTGCTTCTCTTTATCCTTAACACCGGGTCCTTGGCATGTCGCGTTTGATGGCGAGTTCGCCATACATCTTTCACCATTGTCAAGATCTATGGTCAACAAGCACGACATGTGCGTTACTTGAAGCCCACCTTCATCTTGACACCCATCAGTTTGTCGCCCATGTGGGCTGGGAAAGCCGACGCGATAGGTAGAGAGGAGAGAAAGCCGTCTAGGTCAGGTCCGCTCGAGGTCCGCTCGTGCTTGGCATTGCGGCTAGGCACTGCACCCATCCTTGCATCACGGCAGAGGCCGAGAAGGGTCCGAGCAGAGCGGTTGGGAAGCCAAAGGCATGCCGTTCGGACATGAGTTGCACGCGCCATGGCGACCGATGACACCATATTGGCTTTGGGTTTTTCGTATCCCTCGACCGCACGCGTTCCTCCCCTGTTCCTCCAGCCGACCCGACCTCCGGACTCCGACGAGAGACAACGGCCATGGCGCACGAGTAGACGAGAATGGAGATTGTTTACATAAGATACAGTGGGCAGGGTATCGAGAGGGGTTCTATGGTCAAAGTTGAATTGAGATTGGCGGCCTCAAAGCAGAACTGAGATTAGTCTGCCCGGCGCCGACAACCGGACCTGTGGGACCAGTCGACTCCACTCGCGTACGCGATGCGATGAGTTGTACTGTGTCGAGCTTGATCAAGGTTGCGACACGTTGCGCACGATCTCTCAACCATGCATGATTCCAAAGGCAATAGCCAATCGGTACCTTGTCTACCCACCCTTCTTCAGCCACTCGAGATGCAGCAGATGGCCCCGAACCTTCTTCAAATACACCGCGTAAGACATTCCGCCGGCGAACAAAGCAGTAAAGCTCACGAGCGCTGTCCATTTGAACTGGCGCGGTGAAGATGCGGCGAGTGTGACGGCGTACTTGGATAGGTCGAAGAAGTTCTGGAGCGAGATCTGCAGCGCGGTCATCCGATTGCGTCGCGGGTGGTCGTCGAGCGCGAGCTGTAGCTCTTTCAGCTGCAATCAGCGCTTTGTTCCCTCTGGGGACTCACCTGGCACAGGTCGAACGACCAAAGGCCGATACGCGAGAGCGCGATGCCTCCGAACAACACGACCGAGTTCCAAGCGGGCCCCTTCTCGCCGTATTGGACGGTGCCCACGAAGAAAGAGATCAGGACCGGCAGCAAGCACAAGATCTCAAACCAGATCGACCACGCTCCCGCTCGCTCGAGTCCGATCCTCTTCTCGAGCAGAGGCATCGCGACTGTCCCCAGCAAACCGGTGACGACGCACAAGCCCTGGACATGAGCGACTGGAATGTGACTCGGTCGGACCGCGACGCACTCGCATGGCTGCGATGAACGTGTCATCCCACGAGCGAACTGCCTTGATGTATGCGATAAATGTCCCATCGTAGGAGAGGGTAGTGAGATAGAGAGTGCTAACGGCAACCGAGCCTGTGCGTCAGCGATAATGGCACATGATGGTCACTCGACAAAGTTCGCGGAGACTCACTGGCGAAGATGGGTAGACGCGCATACTCCGCCCAGTCCGCAATCTCGAGCTGCAACCATCGCCTCGAGTTCTCATTGAAAGGCTCAGCCCTTCCATTCTGATCGTTTCGAGTCCGCTTCTCTCGCAGTACCGGGAAACGCTTGAACACCACCTCGATCCACCAGAACTCCAAGACCAGACTCAACGCGCACATGCCCAGCAATGCCGTCGTAGCGAAGCTGTAGCCACCCGTAGTCGTTAGAAGCGATACCAACAGCTGCCATCAGTACGCCAGCTGAACAATTGTGAAAGTCTCACCGGAGCCATGAGCTTGCTGCACAGGTCGATCCTTCGCATGTACGTGTTCAACAAGGTCAGGCGCTTTTCGTTCCCCTGTCCGATCGTCATGACCCAGTCCCTCTCTATTGCGACAGTCAATCCCGTATTCGCCAGTACCGTGACGCTGCTGAATGCCACTGTCGCCAGTATGATCGCCCATACGGAAGCGACCGACCCGACGCCCGCTCGCCCGTGGAACGCATCCTGAGCTACATCTCGCAGAGGTCCGAATAAAGCGAGGAAGAGAGCGTAGTTGGCGACGTTGAGCACCTTTTCAGACACGATAGCTAAGCGAGCAAAGCGGAGGCGAGGTGTGATGTCTACAAGACTCCCGATATAGCCGGAAAGAAGCAGACCCGAGAGTTTGGAGAACAGGCCGACGAGAGACGCGGGGACGAGCGTGTCGCGGTACACCTCGATGACTTGGAGTGAGCGCTGCGCGAGCCTGCTCAACTTACGGAACAAGAATGCCGCAAATTCGTACACACCGGTGGTGAACGTACTGCTATCAACAGAGGCCTCGCGAGCGAGCAAACGTTACAGACTTGGACAAGTGTTGCAGGAGAAGGCAAACAAGCGCAAAGCGGTCCACATCGGCCGTCGGTGGACGCTCGTCGATGCTTTGACGCTCATCCGAGGCAAGGAGCAGTGCATCCTCCTCCTCATTAGGCCTCCACGCGTGATCTGTGGCGAGCATTGAATTCTCAAGCAGTTCGACATCTGCGGTCGGCGATGGCGTTGTCCGATCTCCAGTATCGGCTCGCATGATGATTTAAAGGCCCCAACTTTCACAGCCTTATCTGATAGGGCGGAAGAGGATCGGACGGTGATGTGACTCGTATGAGAGGCATCGCGATGAGAGGTGGGACGATGACAGAGAGTCAGCGAAGGCAATGAAGGAGGACCATCGATGACCCGGGGGACCTGTGCGATCACGCAGACTGCTCGGCGACCTCCGCTGGCTATAACCATCCTTCCGAGCCGCCACTGTGCGCCTGGTTGCAGGCCCACGATTCACAGAGCGCTCATGTGAGCGAACAACAGCGCCTGCGTGCGTGACCTCCAAATCCGTGCAGATTACGAGGCTGAGAGGCTCCGGCGATAAACAACAAGTTCTTGAGCAATGCTTATACACCAGGCACCGGCAGACATCGCATGCGGACGCAGGTCACCCACCTCAGCCGAGCTATCGTTGTTGTTTAGTGGACGAGATGGAGAGAAGACCCTGTCTGTCCGCTATCACGCTGGACATGATCGTCTGCTCTCGATGGGCGTGCCGTCAGCCTCCCGGTCTGTCCGGTCAGCCCCCTTGATACCAGGTGCTCGACGGCCCAGACACCAGCCAAACCATCTCCTTGTTGGTCCTGCGAGATAACCTTTGACCCGATGGTCCCGGACCATTATCGTATCCCCGTCGTTATCCGGGGGTAGCAAAGGACCGCGGATTCCAGCGTGAAGCCGCGTTCGGAACGGGGCTGGTCATTATGCATGAACATCCAGGCAGGACGCATTCCGGCTGCCACTTGAGTGGGTGGCAAGGGTACCAATGGCATCCTCGCGCGTCGGGATGGGAACAATCTCAAACTCCTGGTTCCAGGGAAAATAGCCAGCCGAATGGGGTACGTTCTTCAATCGCCGAGTGGACCGCTCACAGTGCGCCGCCTTATCTCGCTGGGCACGCCGCCAGGGAGTATGGTGCCTGTTTATCGCTTGCAGCTGTATGCACCTCGTGCGCCCTCCCGAAAGTACCGGACCTGACAAGTTTCCTGCTCGTGTGATTGGTCGTCGCTACGCTTAAATTAGCTGCTTATCATGCCCAGCGCGAGCCCCTAGGAACTTTTTCAACCAGCTTTGTGCACCAAATTTCGCCAGTAGAGTCGGCGCTAAGCCAGGAGTCGTATCCAGCTTATCGTGTGCATCTTGTTGCATTCTCTTATCATTCACACCTATATAATCCCACCTCCGGTTCAGGCGTAGGAGCCGGCTGCTTGATCCCTCTCCTAGTCATGCTTTCTGCTCAAACAATAAACGACCACGTCGCGAACTCGTTCGTCGGGCGATGGTTCCGCCTCGAAGGGAGCGGACACCCGCTGGAGCGACCAGGCTCCAAGTTCTTGACCGAGCTTCGAGCTGGAACGGTCACGGCAGCGGCTATGCTCTACGTGAGTTGACGTGGCGCTTGATAGGCCTGTACTTCGAGGTCTAACGCGCAGATCATCAGCGTCAACGCGTCCGTTCTGTCCGACTCTGGAGGACCTTGCGTCTGCGCGTCCACTCCCGACGACCCCATCTGCGCGGACAACCTCGACTACAATCTGTGCAAAAACGAATTGAGGCGAGACTATGTGACTGCAACGTCGGCCATCTCCTTGATCGCGACTTTCTTGATGGGACTGTTCGCAAACCTGCCTCTGGGTTTGGCACCTGGTCTGGGAGGTATGTCGTGTGACCGCCTGTTTCAGTCAATGATCCGCTCCGTTGCTGACCCCTAGTTAACGCTTACTTTGCCTACAGTCAAGTCGGCTTCAACGTGAGCTCGGAGCGGAAGAACACGCCGCTGTAGGGTGCTGACGGGCAGGGAACAGGTCCCATTTCGTATGGTGAAGCGCTCGCTGCTGTCTTCCTCGAGGGACTCATCTTCTTTGCTCTTACCATTCTCGGTCTCCGACAATGGCTCGCTCGTCTTATCCCTCGATCCATCACCGCGGCTATCGGTTGCGGTATCGGTCTCTTCCTGACAATCATCGGCCTCAGCTCGAGTGGATTGAACATCATCTCCGGCGGTACTGCGACCCCGCTTCAGCTCGGCGGTTGCCCGGCCGAATACGCGGATGCGACCACGGGCTTCTGCGCTAGTCATGTGCTGCAAGATCACAGGGTGTGGTTGGGAATCTTCGTGGGCGGCATTTTGACCGGATTCCTCCTGTTATACCGAGTCAAGGGTGAGCACTGGTGACGGTATCGTGAGGCGCTATGTGCTGACGAGTAGGCGCTCTCCTTTGGCCTCTTCTGCTTGTCGCGATCATCTCTTGGCCCCGACCCACCTCGGTCACCGCTTTCCCTCACACTGCTCTCGGCGACGACAACTTTGATTTCTTCAAGCACGTCGTGTCCGCTCGAGCCTTCAGCAAGCTCGGCCCCAAGAATATCGACTGGAGCGCGTACGCCAACGGCAAGACTTGGATTGCGATCGTATGTTGCCGTTTCGTCCCGTAGAGTCAGCGCTGACAATCAGATCTCGTTCCTCTACGTCGATTTGCTCGACACCACGGGTACGCTTGTTGCGATGTCCAAGCAGGCCGGCGTGTTCGACATCAAGAATGGTGACTTTGAGGGCAGTTCGGTTGCCTTCCTCGTCGACTCTGCCTGTATCTCTGCCTCGGGCTTGTTCTTCGGCACCAGTCCTTGCACGCCCTTCGTCGAGTCGGCCAGTGGTATCGGAGAAGGAGGACGAACCGGCCTGACGGCTATCGCCACGGCATTTTGGTTCTTCATCTCCATCTTCTTCGCGCCTATTCTGTCCAACATCCCGTCCTGGGCGACTGGCTCGGTTTTGATCATTGTTGGCGCTTTCATGATGGAGAACGCATCGAAGATCAACTGGGACTACCTAGGAGACTCGCTTCCCGCATTCGTGGCCCTCGCGTGCATCCCCTTCACCTGTAAGCGAGCGTCTACCCCCATCGCGCTCAAACGCTGATTCCAGACAACATCGCCTACGGTGTTATCGCCGGTCTCATCACTTTCATCCTGTTGCACAACGTCCCCAGCCTTCTCGGCAAGATCTCCCCCCGTCTCCTCCCGCCCGGCTGGCACGACATGAAGGACCCGTACAACATCAGCGCCATGGTCCGACAGCAAAGCAACGGCGGCTCGCGAGCGTTGGCCCTGCTGCCTCCCTGGATGCGCAAGCTCGTCAGCGGGAACAGGCGATTCTGGGAGTATACTCCGGAGGAGATCAACAGCATTTTGGAGGGCCGACAGATGTCCCGGGACACGGGCAACGCCGCGGCCGAGCTGAGGCAGAAGGAGCGAGATGGATTGAGGATCATGATGGGGATCCATTTCACCAACCCGGACACGCCCGAGGTGCCCACGCCTCGTCACGATCTGGAGGAGGGCTCGATGTCTGGCGTGGGAGAGCACGAGCTCAAGGCATCGAGCGACAGGTCCAAGGCAATCTAGTTGGAGTGCTTGTCTATATTGTATGCAGGCTCACACTTGCGACGGATGAGCTATGCATGTACGAGTTTTTATCCACGTCACTTTGCGCACTAGTGTCTGGCTTCTCTGGCCTCCACCTCCGATCGCTTGTTGCCTCCACACGGGGCATGTGGAGGCTGACGTCTAGCGTGCAATCGCCGGCGTCGTTAACGCTCCGGCAAAGCGCCGCCAGCTCTTGCAGCTTGTATATAACCGGTCTGTCCTGCGCACAAGGCAGCCCCACCACACTCATCATCATGCGAATCGTGTTCACTGGAGGCTCCGGCAAAGCTGGCAAGCATGCTATTCCATATCTCCTCTCACAAGGTCATCAGGTGCTCAATCTCGACCTGGTCCCCCTCGACCACCCGGATGTCTACACCCTCAAGACCGACTTGACCGACTCTGGCCAGGTCTTCAACGCCTTCACCTCGCACTTTGACATGTCAGAGTATTCCTTACCACACCCTCCCCCCGTACCCGATGCGGTTGTCCATTTTGCTGCGTACGCCCGCAACTTGCTTGTCCCGGACAGCGAAATGTTCGCGTCAAACGTCCGACAGACCTACAATGTCGTCGAAGCGGCTTGCAAACTCGGCATCAAAAAGGTCATCATCGCGAGCTCGGAGACAGTCTACGGTGTCTGCTTTACGCAAGGCGACTCGGACTACCACTCGTTCCCGCTCGAGGAGGACTATGACTGCGACCCGGAGGACTCGTACGCGACGAGCAAGCTGTGCGGTGAACGCATCGCCCGTTCGTTCGCCAGGCGATTCGCCCACAAGGGGATCGACATCTACGCGTTCAGGATAGGCAACGTCATTGAGCCTCACGAATACGCCCTCAACTTTCCGACGTATCTGGCCGACCCGCCGAGCCGCAAGCGCAACGCTTGGAGCTACATTGATGCGAGGGATCTGGGCAAGCTATGCCACAGTGCGTTCCAAAAGAGCGGCCTCGGGTTCCAGGTGTTCAACGCGACGAACAATACAATTACACTGCGGGAGAAAACGAAGGACTTTCTACTGAGGGAATGCCCGAACGTGCCGGTCACAAGAGAGTTGGAGGAGTACGAGGCGCCTTTGACGAACCGGAAAGCGAGGGAGATGCTGGGTTTCGAGGAGGAGCACAACTGGCGCGACTATGTCAAGGAGCAGTGAGCAGTCATCGCGATGGGTTCTGGTCAGCATAACGTACGGCGAGATCGCTGGAGGACAGACTATCACCTCGCGCATGCATTGTTGCTGGTCTTCCCTACTCTACAATGTGTACCTGAATTCTGGACGCTCCTTGTCCGTCTTATCTTCATACCCGCCCACGCGCTCCGATTCCGGCAGAGTGTACGCATCACCGTGAACACCCTTCTCGCCCTCGACTATCGTACCCTCCCCATGTGCCGCGCGGTCTCTGCGCTGATTTTCCCGAGCAAAAAGGTATCGGAGCGCCAAACTCGCGATGATTGCGAACACCATGCCAACCAAGACGGTGATCCACGTTGAGCGGTATTTGATGGGCTTCTCTTCGGTGAAGACGAGGTATGCAGCGGCGATGTTGCCGGCGTTGTACCCGATGAAGATGGCTCCAGAGGTGACCGCTTTCTTCGTCGCGCCGGCAGTGTTACTGGATGCGATGGTGAGAAGGAGTACATAGGGTGCGCCATAGGACTGGGGATAAGCGCGGTTATCGAGTTAGCGACCCGGGGATTTACAGCGACAAAGTAGTATCCGATCAAGGGACCGACCGTAGGATGCCATGGTGCCTTCCAGATGACAATGGCACCGAGGATGACCGGTAGGCAAGAGAGAGGGAGGATGATCGTCCTGCTGTTCTTGTACCGGTCGGCAAAGTAGGAAAATATGTAGATCTGCTCCGTAAGCTTTCGCAGCAAAACACACCGAATGACTTGCCGTTACGCAGGTCATGGCGCCGCCCGGAATGAGGAGAGCAGTGGTCGCCAACGGGTCGTAGCCGAATCCTGAGATAATCCGCGCCCCGAATGCAGTGACCGAACCATTGCACAGCTGTCTGTCAGCGCGAGCAGGCAGATTATCACTCACGTAGATGGCAGCTCCCATGAACATGTAGACCCAGGTGCGGTAGTCTAAGACCGCCTCCACGAACTGCGACAGCTTGAATGGCTGGCGGTCCTTCCCAAAAGGGTTCTCTTCAAATCGACGGGCCAGCACTCGGCGTTCCTCCTCGTTGAAGAACCGACCGGGCTCAAGGGGCGAATTGGGCAGGAAGAAATAGACGACAAACGCCCATGCCATGGTGACCGATCCACAGAAGTAGTAGCTGTCGGTAAGCAGGCAATCGATGCAGGGAAGCGGTTGTCACCTACAGGGCTTGCCATTTCTTGGCCATGTGATTGTGACCGAGACCGTAGTTGATCAAGCCACTGACCATGGAGAAGATCTGCCAGTCAGCTCGAGTTCTATGCGTTCGTCGCAACACTCACACCCGTAGCGGAGTACCAAATACCAAGACGAGTGGCCTGCTCGTAGGGCTTGTACCAGAGCGCGGTGACAGCAACGAATGCCGGAGAAACAGCGCTTTCAGTCAAGCCAAGGAAGAACCGCTGGGCGACGAAACCGTGATAGTTGTGACAGACGACCGTGAGGATGCAGACAATACCCCAGATGAACACGAGCACGCCGGCAGTCTTGGCAAGCGGAAGCCGAGCAAAGAGCAGAGCCATAGGCAGAACCGCAACGATGTATCCCCAATAGAACTGTTGTCAGCAATGGGTTCTATACCGTCAGCCAAAACTCACAGCTGCTGTCGCGGTCGAGTAGCGCTTGGTGCTGGACACGCCGTTCACGGTGCGAATCAAGTCGAGATCTTTGAGAATCCCGAACACGGCGGCATTGCCCAGCACAGCTTTGTCATAGTACTAATCGTCAGGACGCTGCAATTATGAGGCTCACAACTGACCTGAAGTCCCAGCGTCACCGTCAAAATCGGCATCAAGATCCAGTCCACCTTGCGCACGACGCGTTTCTCTTGCGCCCTCAGCTTCTCCTGCTCCTCAAGCGAGACTGTGCTGCTCATGATTGCCGAGTGTGAATGCGAGTGTCGGGTTGAATCATGTCCGAGCTATATGTACTCAACCATGCATGTCAGGTAATCAAAGCCATAAACGGCGAGTAAGCCGATCTGCAGGGCAAAATCAAATGAAGGCACGTACAGATTGCGTGATTGGCGTCATCCGGAGCTGATTCCAGTGCAAGCGTAACATCAAATGAGCCAATGCCGAGCGCAGCTCCGGGTTCTTCGTTCGCCATTTGTCTGACAACATCTCGGAGCTCTACAGGTGACCTCGGATTACGACATGACTTTTGCTTCGGGCCTGTCGGACTATGTGTCACGGGGATGTGCTCGTGTCAGGATGCAGGGGCGTATTTAGCGACACCAAAGACGCAATGCCTTCGCTCTGAAAACCATCGCCATGGCCATCAAATATCCTATTCCAAAGTGGGACCGACCTCAGCCGACTGAAAGCAAACTTGACTATGCCGAACTTACCAACATCGACCTGTCCAAGTTCAACAGCGAGGCAGGCAAGCTCGAGCTTGTGGAGACGATCAGGTAAGCCCTTTGGCCTACTGGACGCATCTCACCTGCAGACATGCATTAACGGACGTTGGCTTCTGGGTCGTCACAAACACTGGCTTCACCGAAGAAGAGATCGAGCATCAATTCGCCATCGGTCAAGCTTTCTACAGCCTTCCACTCGAGGAGCGCAAGTCGAATGAGTGCGACTTTGCAAATGGTGGTTACTTCGGCTACCGTGCGGTGAGCCATATAGCCTTTCGGTCCGCGGCGAGCGCTAAACTCAGGCCTGGGAGAGGACGATCAACGGCACCGATGTCAAGGACAACATGGAGCTGGTGAACCTTCCCAAGTACATTGGCGAATACGACAACACGCCGCGACATGCGATCTTCAAGGAGCACGAGCGGGTCATCGCAGACTTTCATCGTCGCTGCTGGTACGATGTAGCGCGCAAGTTGTTCGTGCTTTTTGCCTTGGTCCTGGAGCTGCCGGAGAATTACTTTGTGGAGAGACACGATTACGAAATCCCAAGTCAAGACCACCTGCGATATGTGAGTACCTGTGGGGGTGACCGAAGCTCAGTGTTGATTGTAGATGATGTACCATCCTCGGTCGAAGGAAGAGGATGCCAAGTGCAACAACCTCTGGTCCTGGGCGCACACGGACTACGGGTCTCTGACTTTGCTGTTCTCGCAGACAGTCTCTGGCCTCCAGGTGAAGATGCCATCGGGCGAGTACAAGGACATCAGGCCGCAGAAGGGATCCATTGTTGTCAACGTCGCCGACACACTGAGCTTCATGACCAAAGGTGAGTCGCTGGTTGCTGGCGCCGAGCTGACAGTAGGTTATCTCAAGAGCACTATACACCGAGTCACCCGCCCTCCCCCTGACCAGGATCATATCCATCGCGTCGGTGTCATTTACGGTTGTCGGCCCATCGACAACTGTCCGGTAGTGGTAGCTCCTTCGCCTGTCCTCGAGCGACTCGGACTCATCACCAACGCCGATAGGGAAGTCGACCCATCGCAAGTCGCGACTGCCGCCGAGTATGTTGCATCAAGAGTCAAAGCGGTTCACGCCTCGCAGACGTATGGAACAGCTCCGGGCACGAAGTTTGCGTACAAGAACCTGGAGGTGTTGGAGAATCATGCCGACGTCAAGGCCAACGCGACGCAGACATCCATCTAGCTGCAATGTACTCTTGTAGCCAGTACCTACCCATGGTCGTGCGATGTATATTGTCTGAACACCAAGACGGCGCTCGACCTTTCACTAATTTGCATACCTCTATGACAGTACTGGCAGGACAAGGAGAAGCATTAACCACAACATTGCTTTCAGCCGGTGCCAATGTCAGAGAGCACTCTATTGCATACCGTCTATGCCTGTATCACGCCGCTATCTGATTCTCTCGTGGTCGCTCCGCTCGTTCTGTCCCCAGTAGCGTACACACTAGGGTCAATCCGCCGGCGATGCTGATAAAGGTAAATGTTGCTCGGAACGCCATCGTGTAACACCCCACCACGGTAGCTTGGGTGTTGGGGTCGAGCTGATGCAGGTATGCAATCGACTCTCGGATTCTGTGAATCGTCTCCGCAGAATCGGGCCCATTCAAGTTCAGATTGAGCTGACGCAAGAGGCTGCTTTGCAGTATCGCTTGAGATCCGGCAATACCGATGACGGCGCCGCCTGAGCGGAGAAGAAAGATCAGCGAGGTTGCCAAAGCGTGGTCTGCGATCAGCTGCTTCATTTAGAGGCGAATTGTTAGGTTCAGGGCACTTACTCGTTCCGGGCTGCCCAAGCACGTGAATCAAGCTTGAGATGAACAAGAGCCCCATTCCGAGGTGGACCCAGACTAGGCGGGCGGCGTAGAACCACTCCGAGTGGGAGCCGGGCGAGAATGTCATGCTCAACATTGCCAGACCACCGATAAACATGGAGCTCGCGCCGAGGACTAGCGTCCATTGCACCCGTTGCCGATGTCGGTGAAGGAAGACGCCTGTGAGCATGGAACCCACTGGTGCTGCCAGGGTCGGATACAGCAACCTTCGAGAGGCAGTAGATGCCGTCGCCAGGCGGACCGTTTGGAAGTAAACGGGGATAGAGTACAACGTCTGATATGTGAGCTATCTTCGCCTCATGAAGGGAGGAGTAGCACTCACAGCGACCACCGCAATGCAGCCGAACAGGTTCAATCCTACATGCGACAGCATGCCACGGGCTTGCACGAGATCGAGGGGTAGCACGGGTTTTGGGAACCTCCTCTCGTGGCGCACAAACGCGACACTCGCAGCGACAAAGCTGGCAATGAGGACTGGTATCCAGTACGAGGTCCACGGAATTTCGTCTCCCCCGAGGTTGATCACGACTATGAGAAGTGTGATGGCGATGAACTGCTGTCAGCTTGGGATTCCACTGCTGACGCCAGACTCACTATCAAAGCGCTGCCTGCAAAGTCGATGTCCCCCAATACCAAAGCCCTCTTCTCGCGATGGACCTGAGCCAATTTCGGGCGGACCCTTGACAAGAATACGGCGATGGACGTGAGAGCTAGGGGTACAGGAGCAAGGTAGCCCCATCTCCACCCGATGGTGTCAACAAACAGCCCGCCCAGCGACGCGCCGAGAGCGGATCCGAGCTGAATGTCAGCTAAACTAGCCAGCTCTCATTCAAGAACACACCCCATAAAAGAGGTTGTTTACCGCCTGGTACAGAGGACGATGTCGCTCGGGCAGAAGATCCCACACGCATATCTGAGAGATGGAGATGAGACCGCCTCCTGAACAATGAGCATCACAGCTATGCGCCATCCATCACGTACCTCCCAATCCACATATCGCCCTTGCGGCGATCATCTGCCCCAAATTCTGGCTCAATCCGCATGCTAGACAGCCAAGTCCGAAGAATGTCAAGCTGAACAAATACACCTTGGTGCGACCGAACAGCTCTGATGCGCGACCGTATAGCTTCATGTAAGCGGATATGTGTATCGAGGCGCGATGTTCGCAGGCTTACAGGCTGAATGGCGACAAAGACAATCAAGTAGGATGTTGCTAGCCAAGCGATGTTGTCTGTCGCGCGAAAGTCTGTACCGATTGCTGACTGTGTCGAAGCAGCAACGGTGCTTTCAAATGCCGCCAGGAAGACATTGGACAGGAGCACTACGGATGAGCTACCGTATCAGGACAAGTCAAAGGAACGAACCGGGAAGAATCAACACCATGTCCAGGGCAGTCATGAACCCGGGCTCATCGCGTAGTGCTTTGGGTATCAAGGGCGTTCGCTCCGACATTTCGCCCGATCTCCGGTCTCTGGTGTTGAGCTGAAGTCGAGGGCGCAATGCGGCTATGAATATGAGCAGGCTGGATAATGTTGCAAGAGGCTAGAAGCCCGCTGGATGAAGTTGCGCTTCCCTCGCACGCGATCATGGTGATCGTTACATAGCGAAATATCGGAGCTGCTCCGGACTTTGTTATTCGACATTTCCTTTCCGGATGACGCAATGTTGTTGCCAGTCTCGCTATCGGTTTGGACGTCACCGGGAAGAATGAAAGCAGTCGTGTAGCGTTCCGACCTGTGATGTCCGAGATGTCCACGTTCGATGCTCAGTCGCTTTTCGCAGTAAAGGGCAAGCATGTGCTCATCACCGGCGCCGGAACCGGCCTAGGTGCGTCCGAAGTGAACCCGACTCGACTGATCCGCAGGGCTTTACATGGCCAAGGGTTTCGCGGCCAACGGCGCCGTCGTATACCTGGTCGGACGGCGTGAGGAGAAGCTGCAAGAGGCAAAACAGGCGATAGAGCAGGTACAGGCCGAAGGAGCAGAAGTCTACCTGTCAGTTCCGCTTCGTCACCGGCGTAGCGGTGCTCATAGCAGCATTCCGGCGGACGCCTCTGACAGAGAGGCAGTGAATGCTTTGGTGTCGAAGCTCACTCGCCTGGACGTCTTGATCAACAACGCCGGAGTCGTGTACCCCGATCCACCGTCGACACATCTTTCTCCGCTCCCCGAATTGCAGGCCTCGCTATTGGCCAGCCCACCAGACACATGGACCAAGTCGTTTCAAGTCAATGTCGAGGGGCCGTTTTATCTTGCCGCTTCAGTTCTTCATCTCTTGGCGCAAGCTCCGGAGGCCGGTCGCATCATCAACATCTCCTCAATCGGCTCCGTCATGGCTGATCCCTCGACACACCAACCAGCGTATCAAGCATCAAAAGCCGCGGTGAATCACCTCACGCGTCTTCTGGCGAGCAAGTTTAGGGAGACCGGCGTGAGGGTCAACGCCATTTGTGAGAGAGCCGATCTTCGTAGGCTTTCGGACGTTTAGATTGACCAGCAGCTCCTGGATATTTCCCCTCCCAGATGAACAATCCCAACAACCCACGGGGCAATCTCGCGCGAGCGGGGGAGCTGGTCCCGGTGAAGCGAGGTGGTCGAGAAGAGGACATCGCCGGTACCGCAATCTGGCTTGCAAGTCGAGCAGGTAGTTACGTTAATGGTCAGGTTATCCACCTAGGAGGCGGACGAGAGTGGTCCTGAGTCGTTTGATCCGTATGCAGCATGACAGGGTGCATGAGTTGAACTGTGCTCTGGCGAGGGCTGTTTAACGTGTAAGACTACCAGCCCACAGTCTAGGCGCTGGGCGCGAGCATGTATGCCTCCGCATCGAGGTCGAGCACCTCATCAGAACGCTTGTGGGCCACCCGGAGCTCTTGCCGGCGTGCTCGCGTGTCCATCGAAGACTTCTATCCCACCCGAACTTGCGCCAGAGCTGATCATGTATGTCGTCATCATGAGAGGACGAGTTGATGTCTGAGGTAATACCGATCGGACGTGACGCTATGGCGACACAATCACTCCAACTTTGATTCTGCAGCTCCGAACGGAGTCTCGGAGCTGTAAATGGCGTGCTCGCATGGTTTGGTCGCTCACTGCTGTTTGTCGCGTTCGCAGCTAAAACGCGTTTCGCCGTAACAGTGACCTATGCGTCGTTCATGCTGCTGCTGCTAACGGCTCTGATAGCCGCCTCTGCGCAAGCATACACCAGCCAATTCCCTGTGTCCACCGGTCAGTCACCACATCAAAGATCACCGATATTGGATGGATGGGCCTTGAATCCGACTGGAGACGCTGCGGTATATCGAACTTGTCGGCCATACGCGCACCGGATCACCGCCCAAACGTGAGGCTGGAAACACATCAAAACGTGCTGACGGTAGGCAGAGCTGTAAGCTGCATCTACTGGCAATAAACGCGCAATACACTATTCCGCCCGTCTCGGTCGGCGAAGCCTCTCCAGACGAGGTGTATAGCTTTATTTCAGATGACAAGTTCGTGATAGCCCGCCCGGGCCTCACAGGTTACACTCTGCACGAGCGCTCGATCAATTACACCTCGTCGCCTGTCGCATACCCTCCCTCAATCAGCGATTCGAGAACTCTGGGCACGCACATATCGGCTTCCCCGCCTCTGCAGCTCGTGTGGGCAAAGGTGCCGGCTTTGTTGGCTGTACGCTTTGCTGCGCCCGCCAGCTCGGTGGCGTTACATCGGATTCGCGCAGAGAGCTTTGGTCTCGAGACTGGGTTTTCGGCTCGTCTTGCAAAGCTAGTGGGTGGATCAGCTACAGTAAAGACCTGGCTTGACGCCACAGCAAATCCACGAAGTTGCCACGGACGGGCATCTTTTTGCTCTCGTCGCTTCTCCGCGTGGAGTGATCAATTCGACGCGAGTAGGTCTTTCGAGCTCTAGCGCATAAGGAACAATATCTAACATCAAGATATACATCTTCGATTTCGAGACGGAGACGATCCAGGTTGTGTCCGGGCAGACCGACGGCTTCGTGACCTCGCCAACGATCGCGCCCAACAAATCAATTGCGTGGCTGCATCGTCGCAGCTCCAGCGACTACAATGCCCTTTGGGTTTCGAGGTTGGACTGGAAGACGACTTTTCAAGTCCCCTTAGACTGGACACTACACCCGGAGAAAGTGCTGGTGAGTGTTGCAAGTGATGCTTTAGGTTGACAGACAGTTTTCCAAGGACGGCTCCGCGTTGAACTTGCTGGCTCGCAGCGGCGAGAAAACGTCGTTCTGGCACATCTGGGCGCCACAGGATGTGATCGACGACCATCGAAAGCCAATCAGGATCCCGTCCGACGTGACTGTACACGATGCCGTGCATATCGGCGTGACCTCGCTCAATCACTCACACTTCATCGGCGTCAAGTCGTCAGCATATGACCCGCCCGAGCTGTGGGTCATTTCGCATTCGCCATACGACGACCCCGCGGATAACTTTGAGCAGATCCGTTTGACGTGGATTGGTAACGAGACGAGCTGCGACTTTCCGCCCGTGGTACGGAACATCGACATTCAGACCATCAACGAACTGAATTCGACGGTTCACTCCCGAGTCTACCTCCCGTGGGGCAGTTCGCCGCACAATGTGCCGGTACTAGTCATGATAAACGGAGAAGGATGGCGGGATGAATTCAACCCGAATTTAGACCCGGTGAGGCTCGGCGCGGAGCAGGTCGCAGTGATAACAATTAACCCGACCGGATCGTTGGGGTACGGACACCGTAAGTATCATCCGCAAACAGCTGCGCGCTGACAGCCAGAGTTCAGCAACGCAAGGCGGCGCCATTGGGGACATCAAGCGATCCGCGACGTACTGTTCAGTACCGACCATATTGTTCGGCACCTGGGATTGAACTCATCGAACGTGCACCTCTTCGGTGAAGGAGCGTACGGCGGCTGGGCGGTGCACGAGTTACAGGTACGGCATGCTGCTGCAATTTGGCCGGTGCTGACTCCAGGCACGCGGCTCGCATCCGTTCCGAGGCTTCATCAGTCAGAATGGCATCGTGTCGCCTCGATGGTGGCTCTATGAGCATCAAGATGCATCCAGCGTACGTTGCTTACCGGCGCTCGTGGTCAGCTGCTGACTGTAGATTGAGGCAGAGTTTGGCCCCCTGGCGTTCGGACCCGATTCGCCATAGTGAGTCCATCGGCTAGACTCCCAACTGACCACAGCGAGTTGTGGGACACCGAGTGCGCAGGAGACTGGTCGACACCGCAGTACATCCTCTCTGGGCCAGCCTTCGGGTCGAAGATGACCCGGGTACCGTTCTCGGCCGCAAGCTGGGAAGGTGGCCCTGCGCACAGCCGCGCAGCGCAACACATCCTACAGAAGTGAGTTGCTTCCTCACGATTCTGCTGACCCTCCAGCCGCCACACCTGGCATCGACTATCCGAGTCCAACACCGCAGATGAGAGGCACGAGGCGATATTGGACATCGTCCGCCATGTGTAATAATGCATTTACAAACAACCGCTAGGCAGCTGGATTGAAGCTGTTCATGCCTAAAGCCTCCAGGGTCTATTATCAGCATTGGGAAACACCGGGGGTCGCTCACCGCCTGCCAGTCAGGTGTCACGCCCGTTTCAGCACCGAAAATGTCCCCTGACAGCACATTGGACCCCGTTCGTGCCTCGAGATCCCCGGGTCCTGTAGGTGGAGGTCCCCCGATGATCAAAGTGCCGGGCGGAAGGTCCTTGACTTCCCTCGCAGCCTTTTGAGTAGCAATCAGGACACCACCATTGGGCAGACTCGGATCGCGGATGAAGGTCACACCGGCAATGGACGTCTCCGGCAATCGGTTGAGTATACCAGGAGTGGGATCCAGACCACGATCATTCTGCTGGTAGGCGGTTGTTGCCGTATCGGTCGACGCGAGACTGTGAAAGAGGGGAATGACGTGAAGTTGCTACTTGTCAGCAGGAGGCGGCGCTCGCAGGCAAACGTACCGAGAGTTGGATGTCAATATGCCCCTCTGCCATTTGCTTTGCCCACCGGTCGACAGCCTGCGACGCCTTCTCCAGCATGACGACTCCCTCCCATTCCCGCCGGCGAGCCCACGTATGGAACTGAAGGAACGCACATAACCCCAAGGCGTAAGGGCCGAAGCACCCGAGGTCCATCATCTCGTCCCTGTTTGATGCCCATTCGATAGCTGTGCGGCTTGCGGGGTAGAGCTCATTCCACACAGACAAGTCGAGATCGAGGGTGAGATGTGTTGGACAGATGAATGACCATCGCATGAAAGGCCGGTACAAGAGGATTGTCACAGCAGTGTGGGCAAGATGCAGTATGCCTGATATTAATGAAGACCTTCCACGGCGCACTCACCAGCCGGCAGACTGGACCAGACCCCGTTGAACTTCAGGTCGTCCGGCAACTGGCTGCTCCACGCTCGCAGGTCGTCACGGAGAGAAAGCAACTCGTGGTCGGCTACGCGTGTCACGCCAAATACACCATAGATGAGCCGTAGAAGACGACCGAGGAGGTCACTGAGTGTCGAAAGAGAATGTAGGAAGGGGTCGGGATCAGGAGTGGTGGAAAGACGGGGTGAAGCGATTGGTGCGAGGCCGAGTCGGGCTGCGTGCCTGTGCTGTCAGAGCAGTCACGACGAGCACCCACCATTTGTCCAGTAAATCACAGCACCGCCATAATCTCGCCTCCGACCCGGATGCCGCCTCGGCCATGCCCAGATCTTGTGCCTGGGGTGAGCTTGACGCCATCATATCGTACTCACCATCTGCGTTGCGGTCGAGATGCGCTGACGGACAATGCTCAGTGGTGCTGCAGCCCCTGCCTGTAGGGCGAGGTCGTCAACAAGCGAAGTGAGGAGCAAAATCTGGACATTTTCCAGTGTCGCGTTGAGCGCTATATCTATGGTGAGCCGGACGGCTACATCTGCACGAGCGACTCACCTTGCGCTACGATGTCTCTCCGAAGTATGTATCTTAGCGCGACAAACACCTCCCTCGGACAAGCCTTTCGCGCTGCGGCGACTGCGGCCATCGCATGCCGCAATGTCGGACCGGCATCGGTGACTTCTTGTCGACAGATGATAGGCATGGTTGGCGCGACTTGAGCGAGGAAAACTTCAACCAGGCGCGATACGACTTCATCCCAGCTCACCGCCCGCAGCGAGCGAAGCATTGCAGCGTCGTTGTTGCTGATGGGTAACGTGGATGGATCTAAAGTGACAGCCACGCAGCTTGGCGAAGTTCGGTCAGATATCGTGTAGCCGTGGGCGTGGTCGTAGTCAACTAGACGACCGATTGGGATAGTCGGAGCGGAGTGGAGGATGAAGCTAAGGCTCGTAGAACCTGAACCCGTGAGCTTTGCCCGCACAGCCTTGACCTTTCTCACCTTCCCGCCGTATGGACAAGCTGGAAACTGCAGCTGGAGTCATGCTATTCTCTCCTTGCGCATCATCGCCCGAGTGGTCTCCGAACACGTCTCCTTCGATCCCCGAGGTCGCGCGTTCTTTGCCTTTGCGGATGCGCTTGCTCCTTGCTTCTGTCAAAGGCATCTCGTAGGTGCATATGACTGACGCCGAGAAGCACGACTGGCAAATGTCATCCAGGTCGGACGGATCGCATCTTGTCTTCTGACGATAAGCTACGCGATTGATGCGGCAGAGGGTTAAATGATCTACCTTTTTCCGGCATCGATCGCACGCTAGCAGAGCGCCATCGTTGCGTCGTTTGCGACTGTTCGGGGATGTATTCGCAGGTCGAGGGCTAGACATGGAAGGCGGCAGCGTACATGGTGAACGCTAGGCCGTTGCGGCGTGATTGCAATGGGCAACAAGGAGATAGATGATGGTCAGATATTACGCGGAAGCTCGCCATCGGTCTCGCGAATTGGTCACAGTCGCTTTTCGAGGTGACCAACGCCAGCCGGAGACAAGGCTTCGCCTTGTTTCGATCACATTCCACCCCATCTCTCGGCGGATGGCACAGTGTCGCAGCCTCCTGCAACCCCCCGCTAGTTCGTCAAAGAAGCCGCACCTTGACACGCATGCAACTCCCAGTAGGGCTGCATGGTCCTCCCCGGGAACGACAAAGCACCAGCGCAACGCGAAATTTCTAGTCGATTACTGACAAACTGTGCACACTTTTACTTGTACTCTATGCCAAGGGGATTCCGACGTTGCCTTTGTCCTTCTGATAGCCCTCGCTGAGCTGGGCGTACTGCTTTCGTATACCCTGCGCCTTTTCCATCGCTTGCTTCCTGTCGTCTTCTGCCAGCTCAGAGCTCAGCTCCTCGATCGACGTCGAGGTGAGGAAGGCGTTCTTCTTGTTGTAATAAGGCCGAGCATGGTACTGCTCCCGCGTCTCGCCGGGGATGGGAACTTTGAACACCTCTTCGAGGATACGGATGTCGTGCGGGATCGCAAACGATGAACTGGTCTCGGTGTGTGTGAATAGATAGTAGACATTGTCGAAGCCGCTCCATGTGATGCCCGACAAGCCTGGCGTTAATGGAGACACATGTGAGGATGATGCACTTACACAGCGAGCACGGCTCGTGAGTCGCGTAGAACACACACTCAGTTGGGGCCGGCCGGCTTTGAGGAGGCAAGGCATAGAACTGTTGGATCGTGTTGATCTCGCCATGCTATGGGTCAGCACATTGCCAGAATGACCCTGTGACGCTTCCGCAAAGCGCTATATCTCGGGTACATTGACGCGTTCACTCACAAGAAGAGGAGAAACGACCTCGTTGTTGGTCCCGGCGATAACGAGGCTCAAATCAGACTTCCGCAGAATAGCCGCGCCGAAAACCTTGCATCCCTTGGCAACGTGATCGGCGGTCAGAGGTATGATGGACTGAACATTGACGTCAAGTAGAGCATGGACAAGGGTCTTGGCGTCGTGCGTGGACATTGTGAGTCAGATGGGAAGAGACAAACACTCATATTGAGTGGGAAAGTGAGAAAGAAGAACAGGCGAGAGGAGATAACCGATGTCCGATACATTCGGCACTATAATGCGTTGACGGGACCTGGGGTCTTGCGTAACAGTCCGTCGATCCAGCGCAGTCACCATGTGCGCAACGGACGATCCAAGGGCCTCGGTGACAGCCGTTGGACTTGTTGCGATTGAGCGAGCAGTCTCACGGTCCTGGTCAACGCTGAAGCTGAGGCTCGCGTCTGGCGCTCCCCGCGCCTCTGCTTTACGGCGACGTCAGACTCAGATTCGAAAAGACGGCGTGCGGGCCTGCAGCCCAAGTATCACCAAGCCGTCCGATGCATATCGCTTCTCAAGAGGCTTCTGGCTCTTCCACCGAGACTGCGACGGAATCTTGCGCGTACTTGCTCATCCAAGCTTTGATGCCTCCCGACAGGACATACGCATTCACCGGCAATCCGTTGGCTTCCAGCGCATCTGCGTACCATGCCGCGCACCGGGGGCCCCTTCCTCGCGAGCTCGAGCAATGGAAGACGACATGAGTATATCTGTCCATGAGCAGGGCCTGGATCGAGATCGAGCGCACCGCTGAAGCAGAGGAATCACGGTTGATAATGTGTGGAAAAAGGTCTGGGCAGGCAGATTGATTGCGCCGGGGATCATGACAGGACAGTCCTGAGGTCAGCGCCGCGATCTTTTGCCTGACTGCCCGCATACGTCTACGTCGGCGCGTCGTACGTCCACCACAATGACGCTTTCAGCAACGCCACGGTCTAGCAGGTAACGCAAGTCTTCCACGCTCATCAACGTTGGGCGGCTAGTTGGTGTGGGAAGCTTGTCAAACCATCTGGAAGTGCTGGCAGTGCCAGTTTCAGACGCGATCGCGGTCATGGTCAAGCGTACTGTGAGCCGTGTATTGCAATTCTATAAAGCTCGACAATAGGAGACGGTAATGATATGTACTTGAGGTGCGGCGATGCCGCTCGCTCTCTCCATGGGCAGTTGATATTCAATATCGAGCGCCAAGTCGCCAACGCGCTCGCGAATTTGAATATCACCGCGTCCCCCATCTCACGCTGGTCGTGAGCGAGAATACGGCCGCATATGCGACGCAGCTTTTGACCTCTTGTGCCCAGCATCACAGCTTTCTACCGTCGCTCCAGCATCCCCTTCGCCCTCGACAGACACGCATCAAGTGGTCCACGGGTCGAGCTGCTTCGCTGAATATGGTACGACCGCGACTCGCCGCCCCGAGAAGTATTGCATTCTGTCTCTTTGCTGCCGACGCGTGCGCCCCAGGAGCTTGACATGCTTTGTGATACGTGAGCCGAAGCATGCGGTTGCTGCTTGTATTCGGTCCCGCTTTCTGCCTGTGTCCGTCGGTCCCCTGATTTGTTTGTAATCAAGGTCAAGTAAACACACTCGCTGTTGGCAAGGGGATGGTGGACGTCGCCAATCGATGTGCTCGTAGGGGCACGGGCGGACTATTCGGCTTGATCCCGGCGCCAGGGCTCTCATTGGTACGCGTGGGCCTCCTTGATGACGTGTTGGCACCTCAACGCGCTGCCGCGTATCAGCAGGGGCTTTGCACATTCATAGGGTGCAGTACCCCACGGCTGGAGCTGTTCCGCTCAGAGCTCCGCTGGGACCCCTGTTTCCAGGCGCGCGAGAACCGAAGATGGCCTGCAAGACCGAGGCTCCCTGAGCCAAGACGATCCTCCCGGGGTTCTTTTGAGCCGCTATCAACGCCTTTAGAGTTAAATGCCATCAGTGCCTGGCACGGAAGCACACGATCTACCCGAAGTAGCTACCCCTTGGCCGCCCAACCCACCCTCCTGAAGCATATTCTCAGCGCATGTATTTCCAACCTCGGGCGATCTAGGACGCGAGTTGCACATTCCTCACGGTTACTGCGTTTACCGGCTTGATCATTGCAACTTCGCTACGAAGTGTCAAATCTCCCAGATCCGCTGTGGGGTTAGGGTTAGGGGGTTAGGGGGTTAGG
>CAUG01000510.1:0-14765 GCA_000442785.1 Papiliotrema flavescens NRRL Y-50378
GGATAGGCTACACCACGCTTCTGACAGCTTGACAGGTCGGTGGCAAAGGATCAGCATGGGTGGGTGGACTTTTGATTCTTCACTGGGGAAAAACTAATTCTAAGCTGGAGGGCTCTTCTTGTATACCAGAAATCTGATTCAGGAAACATTGAGGTTTTCCTATAGAGGTCATTGGCAAGACCATTGGCAAGGGATTCAGCGGGCTGCTTTGATGTTCCATGTATTCCTGAGCTGGGTGGAGGTTGGGTGGAGGCTGGCTTGAGATTCATAACAGCGGTACTGTAATGTTGATGCAAGGCGGTTGAACCTTTGAGATGTTTGCAACAGGAAGGCCCATGACTTTGCATCTGCAGTCCGCACATACTCAAAGATGATCAACACGACCTCACCCGGCAATTGATCAAGTGGTGAGTTGGCTGTTCAGCTTGTTTCCTTCTTTCCTCCTTGGGTTTGAATGTAGCACAATGCTGCAACTCCTCTGTGTCTGTGTCTCTTGAAGAGATATAGGTGTTTCCATGGCTGGTGGTCATGTTACTGTATCTGGTCCTGGTGATGGTGTCCAAGTTGGACAGGGGGTATGGTGATTGCACAGGAGCAATTTGTACATATCACCCTGTGCGGGCCCTGCTGTGCTTGATGGGAATGCTGCATTCTCTCAGCATTGTGGAGCCGTGTGATCAGGTGTGGAGCTGAACACCATGTGGTAACCTACATACCCTGCTTGGAGCAGGAGGACAAAGGGGGGCATTTTGTGGGGCATGGAACGCTGGGCGCAGATTGCACACTAGTGAGGTTTGGGATTGCAGCATGCTTTATGTCATCAGCCAACAGCCTGCATGTGCCCTTCATTTGCCTAAAAAAATACACACCCGCAATGCATGCAAAAGATTGTACTTACACAGATTCTCATCCACGACTCATTTGCTCATAAGCTCATAGCATATGAGACAAGTCACTTCTCCATCACCTTTACGTGCCGCTCCTCTGGTTTGTGTGTCTGCCTGTAGTGCCCCTGTATTGGACCCTGTCGGTAAGCAGTGTTTGTGGATTGCTTGAATTCCACCACCCCTGTCATTGCAGCCTTTGTGCTTCTCTTGCTCACCAGCCACCGCAGTCTAGAATGACAATGCATATCATACCATTGCAGGCGTGTGGGATTCTTGAAGACCAGTCAAATGTTTCAACAGCTTGCCACCCAGCTCATCTGGGTTATTCACATTCTTTGCATAGTTGACCAGGTCCTGGAACTTGACTCGGTCCCAACTAGAAGCAATCTCTGCTGCACTCTTACCGCTGTTGGACAAGAAGATTTCAGTTGCAGATTGAATCTGATTTTGGATGCGGCTGGTGCGTTCAGAGGGTGGAGGGAAACCTCCCTCCCGCATTGTCCCCCGCCACATAGTTGGCCCAATGTGTTCAACTCCAATAATGGTGATGCTGCGTGCCTCTGAGGCACACAGCTTTGCAAGGCTGTTCACAAAAAAGTTGACATACCTTGCTCCCCTTTCCTGCCCCTCATAGATCTCCTCATCGTCAGAATCTTCTTCCAGTAGGTAATTGTTGATGTCAGATTTGGTACACCATTCCTGCGTGTCTTCCCCAGGCGGCAGTAGTATATGCAAAGCCTGCACTGATGCACCACTCTCGAGTTGCAATAATGGTTCTTTCTTTGTATGGAAGTGTGGCCGGCCCCACCAATTGATGATCAGGCGGCTGATCTGCCGTCCAGCCGCTTCAGACTGACAGTGATCTTGCCATGCTCTAAGAGCATCGTAGCTGTGGATCACAATGGTGTGTAGCTTGGGAGCCTCTTGAATGGTGGGAATACCGCGGAAGCTCCTTGCAGTAACTTCTGGGGGTTTGCTGGAGCAAAGTGCATAAGAGTGGAACACCCGTAGATTTGGAAACAACACAGGCTTGTCTGAGCTGTGCTTGCAAACAACGTAAGTGTGACAGTGTGTATGAAGGACTTGGACCTGTGTGAGTTTGGTCTCATCCATGTGTGCCAGAGCTGACTCCAGCGAAGGCCCATACCAAGGATGAGGACTGCAAAAATCTGGCCAAAGACCATCACTTGACTCATACTTGGGCTGGCTATGCTCATCAAAGACATGACCAGTCAAGCATTGTAATGTTGATGCAATGTGGCTGAAATGATGCGATGTCTGCAGCAGCGCATGCCATGACTTTGGTGAATCATTTCGCACATCCTTGTAAATTTGCAACTGAACTTCTCGAGGCAGTCCTGCAAGCATGCAATCACTGCTTGTCTGTGGCTCATCCTTCAGCATGAAGTGGGAGAGGCCCTCAGACAGCTGGTCCTCAGCATGCCTTGAGCATGAGTCCATGCTTTCATCAATGTTGGTCATCTTGTCTGGTCTTGGCAGTCTTTTCAATGTCAACTTGGTGAATGTATTGGGCAGCAGCGGGACCACCGCAAGGCGCTTATGTCTGCAACAGCAGCAGGCCTTCCACTCCAGTCTTGGAGTTGATTGCTTCTTGCAGATCATGTGGAGCTGTGCAAAGTCATTTGGTGGATGTGACTGTCAAAGGGTGTCACACATATTGGAGTGCACATAGAACAAGCAGTATGACATTGCCCAATATGTGTGCAGGCCTGGCCAAACAGGGGGCTAAGATGCAACTTGTTGTGTCTCAGCTCTGCTGTCAGAAGCGTGTGTAGCCTAGCCTCATTTGCCCTATGTTAGGCAAGGCGGCGCAATGTTGCTCCATATCTTTTGTATCACTGGTCTTCATGGTCCAGAGTTACACTTGCAGATGGACTGTCTAGAGGATGAGATGTTTCAAGGGAGCGGACTGCTAGGTGCACTGGCTAATCAGCTGGTGACAGTATCAGTTCTATGCCTCATTAGAAGGGAAGGTGCGCCAGAGTCACACTGCATACTCGTGATAGTCTAGCAGGGGCTAAGGTAGAACAAAGTTGAGTGAGATACCACAGGACAAGGCGCTGATGTGTTGGGCTTGCAGATGTGTTTGCCCTTCTGCCTAGACAAGGTCACTATTAGGGCCGCAATGATGTCTGCACAGCCAGATGGATGGAGGGAGGGTAGGGGCACATGTATATGCAAGTACATTATGAACAAGCTGACTGCTAGTAAACAATTAAGGAATTCTATGTACAAGGCAGATCCTCAACCTTATGCTCCCACCGCTTGATGATGGTCAAGCTTCCACATTGACGCTCTCCACAAATGCTTCCGTCTCCACACCTTTCCATGTATTCATGCAGATCTTGGCCATCACACACAGCGCAATTTGTTCCGACAGCAGAGACCAATGAGTTGAGATGTTGACAATGGGTGATGGTGGCTCTGCATTTTATCCATGGCTGACGCAATGTTGAGTAAGGTTGCACACATGCTTGACTCTGACAACCAGATGGGAGGGGGAAACAGGTTGAATGAAGTGAGACCACAGAAAAGTAGAGGAAAAGCACAGCACAAGGGGGTCTGGTTAGACCCAAATCAATCATGGGTCCAATATTGGGTTAGATGGGCCAATGATTGTGAATGGTGTGATGGGCAGTCGGTAATCCTTTCCATGTCCTTCAGTCAGATTCAGGTATGTCTCTTCGTTAATCCTGAGGAGCAACAGATGAGAGTCAAGCAAGCTCTCCACAGTATTCAGAAGTGTTTCCAGTTCAGTGCGTGGGGCCTTGTCATTGTCTTCCTGAGAAAGTGACCTGCCAGTCTTGATATCAAAGTCTGTCACGGCCTGACAGTGACGGGTGACCTGCGCAAAGGCTTCAACTACCTCCCTTTCAGATGATCGGTCAAGTGGGTCAAGGCGGCGATGTAATGTTGTCATGAGCGTTTTGAGCCTTGTCCAAACGTGCTGGTAGACACCACAAACCGCATCATACAATGTTTCTGCCTCCAGTGATGGCGATGAGAGCTCCCGGGCTTGAAGATAGGAAGCATGGGAAGCATGGGGGGCATTTGGGAGTGCATCTTCAAGTTCTTTCAGACACACAATATTTTGCTCTGTAGGACTTGCTCCCAGTGAGACTGCTGCCAGAGCGTCTTCCAGAATTTGTTGGTCAGTGGCATCACTGACAATTTCCATGGCAAACAAGCGGCACTTCAAAAAGTGGTCATCAAAACGACGCATGGGCCCAAGGCTCCATAGAAGTTCAGAGCATTTCTCAATTTCCTGCTCCACAGTGTCTTGACTTTTGCAACAGTAGTCTTCCAGCGCTCGCAGCGTTCTTGGGTGGATCTTGGGCCACTCACTGCTAGTTAGCCACACCTTTGACTCTATATCCAACCGCCCTGTGCCTATGCAGGCTAGCAGCTGCAATCAAGATGGTAGATATCACAGACGGCACTCACGTGGAGTAGTTGGTTTTCAAGCACTTTTCTGTGTCTCGCAGCTGAGCGATCAAGCTGGCCGTGAAAGACTTAGCATTTGTAAATTCCGATTCGTTATGAAAATGGTTGTTGGGATCGAATCCTGCATGTGGGGGACAGTAGCCCCCAGGTGGCTGGGCATATGGCTGGTAGGCGTCTGCAAGGGCTCTGGCAACAGACAGGTGGGACAGCACCTGTGCCACGTAATTCAGCTCTTGCTCATGAGTCTTGATCTCATAGCTTCCAGACTCTCTTCCTCCTAGCCTGTCATACCCACATGCGTCAAACAAACGAGAAGAAAGCGCCTGAATGGCCTGGTGTCTTTGTTGTATCTCATCAGGCAAGGAGACAAGGTCTTCCTCAGGTTTGAGAAGTTCCTGAAGTTTGGCTGCCTTTTGGGAGGTGCTCCATAGCCGGTGGGTGAACTCTTCACTTGCCACATAAGGGGAGTGTGAGTGAGAGGTCTTGGTGCTCATAGCCAAATTTGTGTATGTATGAAGTTGAGAGGCAGATGTCTTGTTCCAAGTGCAGCTGGGTGACTTGGAGGATGACTTGAGAGATGTGAAGAAGGAGAGAAAGAGCAGGCAAGGCAAGGCTTCTTAGACATAGTCTGTGCAGCGCTGACACACTCCAGCAGCCCACCCCAAGGCTGTTGGTGGAAGGCCTGGAGACCTGACACCGTGGGACCTTGGTAGAAGGGATGCCAACCAATCTAGCACTGCACTCCAATGTGTTCGCAATGCCCCTGGCTATGCCCCAAAGCGGAGCTCCAGAGCCCTTCATGAAGGGATGTGGTTATGACATTGCAAGGGGCAATGTTTCTTTCTGCCGGGCTGTGTATGTCCCACATTCAACAAGTCTGTTTGGTATACATTGTAATGACTGCATATACAATGAGGTTTAGTCTGGATTCTCCAGACTGATCATTGTATCTTTTGTGCTATGTGGTGGCATGTAACAGTGGTCAGGCATCACAGAACACCCATTTTGTTCTGTGCATGACATACATGCAGCAGCAGCGTGAATGCCCCTTGGGGACAATGACAGTATGAGCTGGTTGACAGCCTTGGTGCGCAGTCAACTCTAAGGTGTTTCTGATGATGGTGGACTTGTACAAGTCCCCTCTGCCAGCCCACTAGTGCTCATCAGCTGTGTGTGGCAAGTGTCAGAAGTAGGGTGTAACATGTCCTTGTTCATCCTATCTTAGGCGAGGCGGGGGACAGCAGACAATGTTCCTTGTACCACTGACCCATGATATGTCCCGAGTCCTTGGGGTCTCTGTCAGAGTCAAGACTCTGCCTCAACTCCTTCGAAAGACAATTGTCGGATTGCAGAGTGGCCATCACCAGAGTCCCTCACCTGATGTTGTTTGAGTCTCATCCACACAACTCCAATTCCTTGTTTCCTTGTTTCTCTCCTGTCAGATCAACTCGCAATGCGGCAACAGTCAAGCACTGTGTGGGTACAATGGAGAAGCGTGGAGACGGGAGCAATCAAGGATGCCAATGTGGAAGGTCAAGACCTTTCTGGTGGGGGAGCAAAAGATTGATGATCTTTTTGTATGTAGAAACTGCTTCGATTGTCAATCAGCAGTTGGTTTGTTCATAGTGCTTGCCTAAAATTGTGTGGCTCTATGCCACATCCGCTGGGCTACGCAGACGTATTGCGGCTCCGGTAGTGACCTCGAGAGACGCAGACAAACTTGCCGTCTGACTCGGTACCTCGACCGCCCTACAAGGGATTTACCATGTTGGCGAAAGACGGACACCGGGAAGAGGTTGTGGGGAAAATGCATGAGACTTACTTCTACTTCGTACCGCACACAAAGCCGATGGAAACGGATTCGGCGTGCGGGGGCACAACCAGTGCACTCACGTCTGGTCACTTCCCTACAGTCTAACAGAACATACATGCCAAGAGCCGAATTATGAATTATGGACGAAATAATGGAAAGATGACAAAGACAGTGTCCACGCCCCGAGCCTGCACCATCTACGACATGACGAAGCCCGCTCCGCCCCGAAGGATCCTGCTGACGCTCCGCCAGAAGAGCGCCTCGGCGGGGTCGAGCTCGCCCTCTTGTCGAACCAACCACGCCTTGAACCTGACGACATCGCCATCGCGCACGCCCTCGCGGTCGCGCATACGGCGCACGACGACCTCGACCGCATCCCGCGCGGCCGTCTTGGTATCGACGTCCATGCTCTCGGTCGTCACTGCGCGGTGCCACCACGTGCGCAGCAAGACCATCACGGCGCGCTTGCCGCTCTCGTCGGCGCGCCACGAGTTGGTGCGCCGGTCGGCCGACATGGCCTCCTTGGTGCCCTCTATGAGGAAGCTCCAGCCAACCTCGCGCGCGCCCCACGTCGAGTACACCTCGGACGTGACGAGCAGGCCGGTGCGCTTCTCGTGTGCCTCGGCGACGCGGCGCGACAGCGCAGCCATGAAGAGCGAGGTGTACGCGATGGACAGGAGCGTGTCCGTCTTGGCGCGCGCGAGGTGCGCGGTGGGCAGATCCGAAGCGGACAAGAGCGTGAGCGCTAGCTTGAACTGCTTTACGGCCGATTCGAGGAGCTCCCACGACGTCTGCGCGAGGGCCGAGGAGGGGACGAGGCCCGCGGCCACCTCGTCCTCGGCCGACAGGGAGATGACGGATGCTTTGCGGTTCCAGGCGGATTGGCCGTCGGGGCCCACAAGCGGGGCGGACATGGACGACAGGCGGCGGTTGCGCGGGCCGGGCGACTGGTCGGGCAGCCACGAGCCGCGGCGCGCAGAGGGCGGGCCGTGGTTGATGGAGAAGCGGGCGTGGATGGGCGAGGGGGAAGAGAAGCTGGACAACTCCTCACCTTCGGGCATCGCGTCCAAGTTGGAGCCCTTGCGCGGATTGGATCGGGAGCTGTCGCGTCGCGCATCCGCAGCGAGCACCCGCCGAGCGTCTACCGGGCTGAGCGGGGCGTTGCTGTCCTTGCGCGATTGGTTCGAGTCTTTGCGGTTCGACGGGTCGTTCTTGCCCAGAGTTGGCAGTCCGCCCAAGTCCTCCTCGCTGGACAAGCTGCCCCGCGAGAGATCCTTCTTCGACACCGATTTGTCATCGCTGGACCCCCCGTCCACGCCCTTTTCATCCTCGTCCTCCTCCTGGATCGTCGACTCGACGCTGTCCGTCCGCTTGCTGAGCTTGCGCTTGTCGGCTACGGCGGCGGAACCAGTGGACCCCCTGAGTCGGCTGGCGGGGCGTCGCTTTCGCCAGACCAGTCGCAGGAGCGAGGCGTACAGCAGCTTGGCGTCCCCGACTTGTCGGACCGCCTCCCACGCGAGCGTCGCGGCCGCGGCGCCCTTGGACCCCTTGAGCTTGGCGGCGCGCTCGCGACATTCCGTCGCGAGCAGAGTCATGTCCGACATGAGGGAGCGGAAGTCGTCCTCGTCGAGGTCTGTGCCGAGGACAAAGGTGTGTCGCAGACGTTCGAGGGAAGATCGGCCGGAAGCGAGTTGCACGCGCGTGATCAGGTTGGCGGACGAGGATGACGACTTGACCCGCGCGGCCGCAGCGACAGTGGCCATGTTTGAAGCCTGGTCGAGGGCCTGTTCCGCCAGCTCGCAGTGCGCCTCGACCGTCGGCAGATCGATCGCAAGGGACGAGACGGTGATAGCTGCGCTTGACAAGGCCAAAAACGTCTCAGCCATGGCTGGCGCTTGCTGCGCCGCCTCGTCCTTCTTCATCGTCCTGATCCGGTCCATCTTGTCCCCCGCCACGTCCTCCATGAATGCCAATGCGTCTCGGGCAAGCGCACCGATCTTGCCGTCCCAGACCTTGTGCTCGTCGTCGGCCGCATCGTCGTTCTCGAGCAGGATGGCGCTGAGGAGAGCACACGCCTGCGCGAGCGTCTCGCGCGCGGAGACGGATTGCGGCGCGATCTCCACGAGCTGCCGCAGAGACTTGACCGCGTCGTTGAGCGACGAAGCGGCCACGCGCGGGGGCTGGTAGTTTGTCGCGAGCTGGATGAGGACTTTGGCCCGGGCCAGCATCGCCCGCGCGTTGCTCGGCTTGATCTTGAGCGCGCTGTTGAAGTAGTCCATCGCGCGGTTCAGGTGCTTGTACGCCTTCTCCGTGCCGACCTTGTACGTGTTCGCCTTGGTCTCGTGACCGAGGCCGGCTACCGTCAGCTCGCCGTCACCGATGATCTTCCCGACTCACCCTCCATGCAGCCCTCATACGACTCCATGGCGTTCTTGCTGCTGCGCCGGCTGGCCTTGCTGACCTCGCTGACCCGGCGGGATTGGTGTGTCTGGCTGCTGTCCTCTGAGAACGCAACCGAGCTCTTCTTGCGCGGGGTCCTGTTGGCGAGTGATTCGGGGGAGAAGAGGTCGCGCTCCTCGTCGATGTCGTCGGGCGATCCAGAACCAATGGGCGAGACGGGCGGGGTGGGCAGCGCAGTCGAGACGGCCAGAGTATCGTTGGAAGCGGGGAAAGTCACATCGAGCGGCTTTTGTCGCAGCGGCGAGGGTGGAGCGAGTCCACGTGCACCAGAGGCGGCGGCAGAAGCAGAGGCAGAGGCTGATGCAGAGCCAGAGGACGAGGTGCTAATTAAAGGAGACGCTCTGGGCGATACGGGCGAGGCGGGGGCGGAGAGCGAGTAGTCGGAGGCGAACAATGAGTTCGCGGGAGAGGACGGCATGGTGCACTGTCGCCTGTCACCTGCTGCTATCTGGGTTCGGGACCGGAAGCTGATTCGTTCGGTAATTAAGGGGACGTAGCGCTCCCGTCGGGCGTCGACGCTTGTTGTCCTCCGGTCGGTGGTACGCTCGACACTTGACGAGGTTGAAGAGCACGATGAGGGCGAGGTCGCGGTTGTTGCAGATAAGGTGTGGGCGTGGTTGATCTCCGGGCGTGTTGGAGCGGTGCCGGATCCGGTCCAGCGACTTGGGCGATCGACAGCAGCAATTTCTTCGAGCCGTCGGGGATGGCAAAGTGAACGCCGACAAGGTAGGAGTTCGCGGCGATGTCAAATGTCGAATGTCCAGTGCAAGTCTATATCTATGTTCGCTGCGTTGCTGACAGGTCTGCACAGCGGTGACTGTCTTGAAGATCGGCGCCAATCTGCCCTGTCCCAATGCGCAGACCGTTATTATTGAGACAACCACCTTCCCACCCACCGGACCGCACCGACGTTGATCGCTCGTCGTCGTGCTGTCCCTGCCTGGCAGCGCCGCGCCAAACCGTCCTGCGCTGAGTTAGAGCCCGCCGTTCCTGGCTTCTTCGCGGGAGTCTTGCCGGGTTCGGAAGGCGGAGGTGGAACAGCGTCCGTAAGCGGTAAGAATGGGTGCGTATCATGACGAATGGCTTGTCGCGGCGTCCCGGGGCTCACGCCGGGACCGTGCGAAGTGTACGTGAACCGTCAGCCAGAAGCCCCGCGAGCGATAGTTCGGCTCAGCCGAGCCATCTATCAATGGCTCGCCATGGCGTTGTCGAGTCCCTGACCGACCGGATCGCCCGCACGCTCATGCAAAGGTGCCTGTTTAGCCGAACTCTCAATTCAACCATGATCGGCAGGAAGCCACAGGATGTCATCTGTCGAGGCCCAGCGTGGGAGTCAGATCGAATAGGGTAGCCCTTCCAGACGAGCTTTAGGGTTTTCCCCAAGCCCGTTCGACGCAAAAGGCAAAAACAGCTCCCGCGGAAACAAAACCATTCTTCGTGGTATGTCACCTCCCCGCTCCGGCGTCGAACTCGCCAGTTGCGTTGTTATGAGATCCCCTTCGTAATGCATGATTTACAAAGGTCCCGCTAATGCACAAATAGTGTTATCCTCCATATTCACATGCCGGGCCCCCTCACCGGCCGGACCACTCGCTCAGCGAGCATTCCAAGACCGATTGGCCGGCCCAGGTAATGGGGGGCACCGAGCGGGCATGCCGCCGGCAAGTGCCGCCCAAGTACAATAATCCCTCCGCTTCGCTATGCTGCGCCAGAGCCACCCGACCAGCATGAACGGACGTCCGCGAGACCAGTGATCTGCCGTTAGCTGGCAAAATCGATGCGCAGATAAGCCTCGCCACACGTACCGACCCAGAACTTGATGACCGGCCGGCGGAGAATGGTATGGTGCCACCGATACCAGCTGTCCTCATATGCTACCTGCACAGTCGGGTTCATGTATATCCGCGGAGGACGAGCTGGGTCATTGTATAATCGATGCAGGTCGTATGACCACAAGAAGCATTCCGAGTGATCGCAGGCTTGGATGCCCGATGCGCGGAATTTGAGGGGGAGAGCGAGTTCGGGCGAGGAGACGGAGCCGGGGTATGTGTCTGGGGTCAGCGCGGATCGACAGCTTCGGCGCGCGCAAGTACGCCGTCACACGCACCATCATCGACCATCTTCCAACCACGTTTGACAAGCGATGTTGTATTGCTGGGAATTCCGTCCTCGTGATCCTCCGGGCGGTACAAGTATGGGCCTGCCTACATCACGACGACGCCGTTCCAGCACGCCGCGACGGCGAAGGGTTCGTTTGCGCGAAGACGCTCAACCGAGACCGGGTCGTCTGTGTAAGGCCAGAAAGGGCGGAGCGGTGCGCCGCAGATGTCCCGAGCGACCCACGTGTCGTACAGCCCTGCGGGTCAGTGACCGTGCATCGTATTCATAGCCATGGGACCTACCTGACGTGCCAAAGTCTGTCCCACAGGCCATGTCGTACTCGTCGGCATACTCGTCGTCACGTTTACGCTTGCCCTCTTCGTTGCCATCGCCGTTGTCGTCCTTGCGCACTTTCGTCGCGATGAGCCGAACAATATCCTCCCACTGAAACAAGACATCGTTGATGAAGATAAGCTTGTCGAATTCCTGGTAGTCGTCCAGCCTGACCGCCGGATCGACCGACTGCAACGGCTCGAGCACTTTGTTACGCGCCTGAGCAAGATACTGTATACGCTCCGGGGACGTGCCGTACGGCCACCACCGGCGATCATCTTCCCCCATGATGATCCGGTGGTCGATGTGCAGATTCGACAGCGTCGTATTGAGCGTGCCGAGGTACGTCTTGGTCCTGTCGACCGAGTTGGACTCGTATATTGACACAAAGACATTTTCGCGACCGACTGCGCATCAGCTGCGGCGCAGGGGTGGAGGGCTTGGCGGGGAGGTGAGACCTATGTATAGACTTACGATGAAAGATCAGCTTCTCGAGTTGGTCAGACCACTGACCGAGGACTTCCTCGTTGTTGTGCAGATTGGCGCCGATGAAGTATTTCTGCGCAGGCAGGTCGGGCATCTCCTGGTCCGGTATGCGGAATCCCCAAAAGGCAATGATGATGACGAGAATGGATGTGATGGCGAGGACTACCTTGCCGGGGGTGCTGTAGGAGAGATGGGCGTTCTTGCGGCTGCTGCCCAGGTAGACGACCAGGCGAATCCAGTTCGACAGGGTCCAGCCGAACATGAAGACAAGTATGCCGATGAAGACGTGTATTGTTGTTGGAAAGGGGTACGCGAGAACGACGCCGACGGTCCAGCCGACGGAGATGAACACGAGACTGGCGATGATGGGATCGAACCGGCGTATCGCTTTGCGGGCGGTGTTCGGAGGTGGGAGTGGTGCGGCTGCCGTCGACGTGTCACCCGGGTCGTCCACATCCTCCTCATCACCCGAATAGTCTGGTGGATCTTCAATCGGGGAGCCGGCCCATGCTTGGACTGCGCGCGTCGGCGGGGAGAAGATGCCGCGTGAGCCTGTACGTGCTCCGCTGGTCGAGCCGAATATGCTCGAGAGGAACCCTTGCTGGTCGGCGGTGGGCGAGGTTGGGGTGTGTCGGTCCAGAAGTGGGTGGTCCTCCGTTTCGACCTCGTGCTTTGACGGTGGCCAGAGCGCTAACACGCGACGCCAAGCGCCGATGCGCGCCGACGACGAGCTCTCGGCCGGATGGGAGGGCATGTATGGTCGCGCAGGAGCGGTGACCGACTATAGGTGGGTCGAGCGAGGCGGTCGATGGGCGGGCATGCAGTGGTCGAGTAGGATGAATAGCGAAGAAGTGGGTAGAGAGAGGTTGTGCATGTGGTTGGGCAATTGGTTGTAGGCGCACGGGGGAAACACGGATAATCCGGGAACAACCTGAAATCCGGGGGTGACTAGGGGGGGGAGGGGCGTTTGCACTGCATTCCCGGTGGAGCGGGGAAGTCCGCCCTGGCGTGAGGACTGAGCGGCGGTCCAAGCGGCCACGCCAGAGCGGGCTTGCCCGTTCAACCTCGACCATCTTCTCTCTCCACACACGGCCATCACTTACCGAGCACCGTCTGGCCCTGTCGACCGCCCCTCATCTGTCACATACCATCCCACCCCTCCTTCCCCGGGCGTCTTACGCGTCGCGATGATCGGTTGGCCCTCCACCGCGACAGCCGTGCTGTTCGCTTTGGCCATCATGGCCGCGTACCTCATCACCGGCTCATTTGTCAACGACCGGATATCCCCTCCACTCTTCTTCACCGCCGCGCTCGTGCTCATCGCGTCGGCTCTCAACCCCACAGCCATCGCGGCGGTCGTGTCGGTGACCGTCGGACTGACGGCGACGATAGTGCATGGGCTAGATCATATTGTAAGTCGCGGGGTTGAAGCGATGACGGATGCCCGGCGGTGATCCGGCCACCGTGAAAACTGCAGGCCGAGGTGCTGATGTCCAGCACGGCAACTGCGGCGACGACTACAAAGTGCTCATCGGCGGGCGCACATACCACAAGGACCGTCTGGGGGACTATGGATGGTACCGCCAGTGTGTGCAGAGCGCCCAGGCATGGTGGATCATGGCCGTGCTCACGTGAGTGGTCGTCGCCCGTGGGAGCGCAAATCGCTGACCGCAGTGCGATGTGGATGTCGGCGTTGCTTGTGAGTGTCGATGCCGCTGTGCACCGCGTCTGGACGGGCGGAAGGGACTACAGGCGGGAGGGCGGCTGGTCTCGCGCATGGGAAAGCCAGAGGAAGCTGACTAATCCACAGGTACACCTCTTCCTTCGCTCCCCATTTTTCGCGAAGCGGATCGCCCTTTCCGACGCACACGAAGCCACACCACTGCGATCCTCCAGCGTGGAAGAAGGACAAAATCCCCCAATACATGAGGTCAACGATGCGCTAGGAGTACACCCAGGCAAGCGAGTTCGCAACGCCGTGTAGAGGAGAAAGCGCGTGGCAGAGTATAATATCGTGTAAATGGTGTATGTATCATTGTGCCCTGTCCAGCAAGCATGCGCTTCTTCCTTTGTCTGATTCACGCTCCATGCATGCATCGCCGCCCGCCCGACTCGACTCGTCAGCGTCGATTCTGCAAGCATGCGAATGCGAGGGGGAACAGCTCGTACGATCGCATGGTGAGGGCCGGCCTCCGTAGTCGCTGGCTCTTTTGTGGCTTTTGGCTTAGCGCGGAACCGAGCTGCCCGGCTAGTGCACACGTAACCATTCGACGTAATTGCGTACAACGATATCGCACCCTGGCTCGCCCATCGGTAATCAAGCCTAATTCCTTCCTAGACTGCCGGAATCAGTTCCAGTCGCTCGATCCCTTAAAGCGGCGATCGCCGATCTGGCTGGACCCGTTTAAGACCGCGGGAGATTACCCGAGACCGCTCTCTGGCCGAGGAAGGGACCACCGGCGAGCTGTCTGGAGTCTTGATCACATCGCCGCCTGATTCGCAAGCCCGCATCTGGCTGCTACGCATCATCCATTGCAGATTTTGCAGATCAGCCCGGCTGGCTGACACCATCGCGACCGCAATCAGCGCGACGCTTCGACTCGATGTACCATACCTGACTTGACGAGACTGTACATCCTTGTACTATCATTGTTGCCGCGGAGCCCGTTGTACAACGCTTGTACCGCTCTGATCGATCGTTGCCACTCGGGCACAAGAGGGCTGAGATTGACATCAAACGACTCCGAGCGAATCACTCGCACGAACCATCGCTTACCGCTTCGACTACACTGTCCCTTCGCAGACTGGACGTATTCGCTTGACGAAGACACGCCGTCATCATGCCGCTGCATCCTGTCCCCATCATCATCGGCACCACCCTCGCGCTGGTCGGGGGAGGTATGGCCTTCAAAAAGGTATGTCTGATGACCTTCCCTTCGCTGCCAAGCCATGCCAACGCGCAGTTTGTCTACGACCCGCACCTCGCGCCATACATCGAGGCGTTCATAGCGCTACACACCCCTTCCCGTCAAGTAGAGTCGCGGCGCGCCGTTCCAGTCTCCGTTGAGACCTCAAGCCCCGCCTACGCTCGCAGTACCGCCCGGCGTGACCGCGGGGTCGAGCTTCGGCGCAGAAGGGTCTCGAACGATCCGGACGACAGCCGTCAGCCGCTCTTATCACCCGCTCACAGCGGGCCCGATACGGCGGGCCGAGTCGACACG
>CAUG01000510.1:14775-44306 GCA_000442785.1 Papiliotrema flavescens NRRL Y-50378
CCGCTCAACATCAACCTCAAGCGCCCCTCCGGCGGTTCAGCAGAGACCGACCGTCGTTCCTCGATCTGAACACTCATCTCGACCGGCCCTCGTCGCCTCAGGATGCCGAAGTTCGCGAGGTCATCTTCAACCAGCCGCCCACGCCTCTGCGACCGTCGTCGACCCCGGCGGCGGCCATGTCGGTCAATGTCTTCCACCCCTACGGCGCAGCCATCCCAGATATCATGGCCTCTCCTCCGAAAATGCACCACGCGCTCCAGTCGTCGCTGCTCGAGGCGCCCTCGCCCCGGGCGCAGCCCGAATCTACGGCATTCTCGTTCCTGTCGCTCTCACAGGCTTCCTCGCCGGAAGTGCCGCACGCGATGTTGGGTAGCATGAGCGGCAGCACCAGTCTGGGCAATGCGTTGGACCAGTGGGCAGCGGTGCCTCGCTCGGCAGAGCGCAGGGACACACTACGCCTGGAGCGGAATGTGCGCGAGGCTGGACACACCACGGAAGACGATGCTATGTCCGCGATCGACAATTGGGCGGACGTCCAGTCGTCGCCGGGGGTACGGCGCGGAGCCAGGGAAGAGGACATGATGTCACTGCCCGAGACGTCGACGAGCGGGTACGAGGACGCCGAGTCGTATTCGCCCGAGGCGGTGCGCAGTCCAATGAGGATACATTCGACATTCCTGCACGCTTCCCCAGCGCGCAGCGCGGGTGGCTTGGGGCTTGATTCGGGTCGTGCGGTGGAGGCACACGCAGACCAAGGTCGATCACAGCTACCTCGGGCCAGGGATAGTGTGATCAGCTTGTCAGAGAGCGAGGGATGGACGGGGATGAGCGATTTTGACGGGAGCCATATTTAGTGAGCACGTTGGGTGAGGCTGTTGTTTTTTTTATTCCGCATTGTATCGCTCCAGCTGTTGATATCTATCCATGTACATGACCTGTCCACAGTCGCCGTTTGCTGTCCCCGATCCACTGATATGTGTCATGGCTTGGAGCGAGGACGTTGCGGGAGGGACCTTGCTGAGTTCTTCGGAGCTGACATCTCGGGTCCGGCGTTGCTGATGAGTGCGTTCCCAGGCGAGATCGAAATCCAGCCGAGCGAGAGATGCGTCGCTGAGAGCAGGAGTCTAGTTGCTCAGTGTATGGCGCTTAGCATACTCAAGTACACGCAGGACTTGGCGTCGGCGGACAAGACGCACAGACTTCCTCACCTCGAGAGTGCTCATGCGGTGGCGCAGACGTTCAGGACTCATCCCTTCTCTCGATTTCATCTAATATCCCATCCCTCCTCCGCCTTCGCCTCGAACCCTCGTAACGCCCCGCACACCCGCGCGGTCCCCCGTTCCAGCTCGCTCGCACCATGCCGGGATCCCTCGCGGCCATGATGGACCGGCACCACCACACGCCCCTCGCGGACCTCAACGCCGCCGTCGAAGCCATCGCCGCCCGCCCCTGGCATCCGGATCCAGAGCGGGACTACCGCATCCTCCGCGCGCTGCGCGTCCCCGTGGCTCCTATCGAGATCCGGCGACTGGAGCCACTGCTAGGCGAACACTTTTGTTTCTTCGGCGCAAGAGACCCGAAGTGGAAGACGTGGATATGTCTCGGCAACGACCTCGTCCCGCGCCACGGCCCGCCGTGGTATGCCGACGTACAGGAGGCGGAGCTCGTGTTGAATATCGAGGCGTGGGTGTGGTACCGGGCGAGGGATGCGCTGTATCGACTGATCAAGGTGAGTGCGGGCGGGTCTTCACTCACCCGTCGGAATCCACTAAGTGCGATGCCCCTCCGGGCCCGGCATAACACCGCTTCTCTCCGAGAACATTCGCTGTCGTTCCGTCCCTATCACTCTGTCGAGCAGATTGTTTTCGGACCACAATCTACATCACGACTTGCCACTTCCTTCCCGTCTCCTTCCTCCTCCTTGCACAATCCAATCGGGCGATAAGACTTTCGGCTACACTTCCTACATTTCAATCGCTCTATTCTCCGCCTCAACTCCCTTCTCGTCATCCCCCCCTCAGCTTCCTGAAGGGCTGGCACCATTATTCGACACGCAGCTGACAGCAGGAGCTCGGCGGTACCTCCGACTGGGATTACGGCAACTACACCTACATTGACCAACACACCTACTTTGTCCACCTTCCATCCAGCAACGCCGAGACGCCCGACCACGAGCTCGCGCACGGTATCTCCCTGACCGTATTCAAGGGAGCACTCGAGTCGCTGTTCAAAGCGTGTTCGCCCCGCGGGTGGGCCCCGCCGAGTCCGACCCGGCCTTCGGAGCTGAAGAACCACGCTGACGCAGGGAGTCCGGTTCCGCCTTTGCCTGGGACCCCTGGAGGCTACCCGCGCCCTCTGCCGGGATACAAGCGGTGCGTTCGCTTGACATCTCTGCCTGGCTATTCGAAAGAGTGATCGGACCCGACCCCTGACAACAGGCAAACGGCCTCATCGCCTGTTCCGCCCAAAGGCCGAGCGATGGACCTGGACAGCCCCGTGCCGCCCTCGCCCGAAGAAGTCTACGCCGAATACGGGTTCAGCGGCTTGGTGGAGCAGGTCGAGCGGGAGGTCGACGAGGACGATGAGGATGACGAGTGGGAGACTGTCGATGAGGAGCGGGACGGTCGGGACATGGTCTATGACGAGGAGGCCCAATTCGGCCCAGAAATGGGCTATGGATTGGGTATTGAGCTCGGCTTGGAGCCCCAGGGGGACATCGATGTTGGGGAGAGCGAGGAGGTGGGGACGGAGGAGGCAGACGTCTACGAGGCCGAGGATTGCAACGACGTCGGTGACGACAATATCAACGACGAGAACCTCCCCAGGGCGTACGGATACGAGCAGCTCGACTCGGACGATAGCGAAGAGGGACACGATTACAGCGATAGTGACTCTGATCGCTACGAATATCACCCCGACTTTGACAACACGGAGCACGTGCTCGAGAAGCTGGCCAAGTACGTCGTCGAGGTGAAGAAGTTGTTGGAGCAGTATCCGGAACTGGGGGAGATGCCTAGCTCGGCGGAGCTGTCTGTTGGGGGGCAAGACGAGGAATCGCCGGGGACAGGGGATCAGCGGGCTCCTGGGGGAAATCGACTCGATCCAGAGTCGGAGACTGATGTCGGCGGGGAGATCGTTGACGAGCCGGAAGCTATGGAACCCGAACAGATTCGCGACACCGAACCGCTCCGCGACCCCGAACAAACACTCGATACCGAACAAACCCTCAACATTAAACGAAACCCTCGATCCGAGCTGGTGCAGGTCCGCAAAGACGAGCTTAGGAATCCCCGTCCAATTGTGGCGCAAGCCGCGACGGATCTCGGCCGGAGAGATGACGTGAGTGGAGACGACGACTCTAGTCTGAATGGCCTTGAATCCCCGGACGCTCGTCCTGAATGGCAAGGAGAGGACGGGGATGTAGTCATGCAGGAGCCGCTTGATTAGAGGGTTCGCTCGGAATGTGTCTTGTTGTTATGATGGTATAGATGTCCTTTGTACCACACTGGGGCCACTTGCTGAGTTTGACGAAAGTCACGAGCGCCACATGAGATTGCAGCCGTTTACCGTCCGCCAAATGATGCATGTGCGGCATGCGAAGAGGTGTTATCCGCGCTGGTCCGCATTCTTCACGAGAAACATGTCTGGGGAGGTGCAGTGGCCCGGTCGCCACTCACTGGCCTGAGTGGCGATTGAGTGGCGATATTGGGGCATATGTCGATAGTGTTGCCAGGAGCTTTATGGTTGGGATGGACGCGTTATAGAGGTGTCGACGATGTGAAGATCGAGACCATGGGACTGCGATTTCGTGCCGGCGCGTGAAACCTCCGGGCGAGTGAGAGGTCATCACCCGCCGGAGTGGCGGAGATTGCCGCCAGGGGCCATCGTGGGTTCGAGAAGCAAAGGGTTCCTTTGGGTCTCTGACGAGAAGCCTGCACTTCACCTTCTCCTCAGACCTGATCTCCCCTTCTTCATCCACCTAGCACCTCCTGATACCCTCTGGCCGCAGTTGAGAGGTCCGTCAGACGCGATCCTCCTTCTTTGCCCGCTCGCCACTCGAAAGGGGAGGCCACCGGCCATCTGAGGATTTACGTCCCCCTCTTGTTCTTCGCCGAAAACTCCCGGAGAAAGAATCGGGCAGCCAGTCGTAAGTAGCATGATGACATTCTGAGAGATTACTGGGCAGATTATGCTTCGCTGACAGCCGCAGGTCATGCTGCGTGACAGCGACGACGTCCCCGACGACGACATGAAAGCTACTCCACGAGCGATCCTCATCCCGGAGGTCCTTCGCAAGATCCTCCTCTTTGCCAGACACGCCACCCTCCACTCGTGTATCCAGGTCAACTCGACATTCTATGAGATCGCTGCTCCGCTCCTTTACCGCGAGATCCGCATCAATCGCAAGGGGCTCTCGGCATTTTCACCCCCCGAACCATCGCGTACCAAGAATGGCGTCAGCTCGACGCAACGTAGCACTCAGCTCGAGCTCCTCCGCTATATCGAGGTCATTGAGATTGCGCCTCACACCCACGGCTGGACCGCACCGGAGTCGTACCGCCGCGCAGTTCTTAACGCATTCAGCAAGGTTGAGACTGTCCGAATGCTCCATCAAGAGAGATCCTTCGGACCATGCAGCCACCTTGTCCCGGGCACATGGGGCAGCACGATTCCGTCCACGTCGACATGCGATTTGCTCCGGACGATGCGACCCAGTAAGCTGGTCATCTACCCCGGGACGTCGAGGGACGCGGTGTATCCTATCACTCTGCGACCAGTCTTGACGCGGCTGGTGCGCATCGCAAAGAAAATCATTATAGTCTATCCATCAGCCTTCTCGGAACGGAGCAGTTCCCGGGCAAGGCTTGTCCCGCCCGACGCCTGGGGATCCGGCTGGGAGACGCGCGCCGAGATCTTTTTCGGTGGCTGGGACAATCGCATCCGACGACTTCTCCAATGCAAGGAGCGACCCAACAAATACGCCACACACATGCTTTTGGGCGACCTCAGGTGGGCGGTCAGACAGCTCACCTCGGGAGCGGAGCATCCAATCAACTTCTACTACCTCGGCAGAGACAAAGAGACCGGCAAAAAGAAGAAGCAAGGAGAAAGAAGGCATCTCCAACGAGTCGTCAGCGAATCCCAACTCCGGTCATACTATGAGGAGAAATGGGGGGATAGCGCGTCCAAGCTCGGTGCCGTGAAGTTCTGGGAAGAGTTCATTGCGGAGGATCACAAGCACGAGATATCCGAGGACGTCATGATGGACTGGGCAGAGGAGGAAGGCGCGAAGAAGACTATCCCGGAGGCGCAGGATCAGCTCAAACGCAAGGCCTCACCGGGGCGTGCTCGCCCCGCGAAGCAGAAGCGCGCGAAGAAGACTATCCCCAAAAGGCACAGTCAGCTCAAATACAAGAGCACGCACGTGCTTGCTCGCTCCGCCGAACAGACGCACAAGGTGGAGCTCAAGAGGGATTGGACGCGCAGCGGACAGGCGAAGAGGCAGAAGATCTGATATACGTTTCGTGGACGAGGACACCTGCGAAGGTGCGTATGCTGTCAGTACGATACTCGAGTCCACATCTGATGCCAGGGAGGACCTCGGGGACGACGCACGTCGTGGGGTCTCACCGCAGACGCAATATGATGGAGGATATATAACTCGATGCTCTATACAATACGACTGCAGTGCCTTATGTGCCACTGCCACCTCATGCAAACCATGTAAAAAGCTCGAGGTCTGACTGGAAGTGCACGATACAGGTCTCGCGGTGACATACATCTCGCAGACTACATGATCTCTCGCGACTCTAAGCTGAAAAGGACTGAATCGAGCGAATAGCGAAGCTTCGACATGAAGTCGAGAAAGGGGCGAGACCGAGCGCGAGCGGTAAATCAGGACGCGTCTGCCTGAGTTGACAACATGAATGGCGAAAAGTCGGAGGGTGGTGTCACATGGGGTAGCGCACTACCACCTCGAGTCGAGGATTTGAGACAGCTCAGCCGGGAGCTTACGATCGCTCGCCTCGGAGTCGTCGAGCGAGCTGGAGGTCCTTGGGCTGGATGGTGACTCGCTTGGCGTGGATGGCAGCCAAGTTGGTGTCCTCGAACAGGGACACGAGGTAGGCCTCGGAGGCCTCCTGCAGGGCGCCGATGGCGGACGACTGGAATCGGACTGTCGATTAGCTGCTGCGGAGCCGGACGAGGCATAGAGCAAAGGGAGGCGACACTCACGGTCAGTCTTGAAGTCCTGGGCAATCTCTCGGACAAGTCGCTGGAAGGGGAGCTTTCGGATCAAGAGCTCAGTGGACCTGCCGTGAGCTTGAAACTCCTGGAAAAGGCCGCGAAAGCTCACTTCTGGTATCGCCTGATCTCTCGGAGAGCGACGGTTCCGGGCCTGTACCTGTGCGGCTTCTTGACACCACCAGAGACGTGCTGCTGGGGCGCGGACTTTCGGGCAGCCTTGGTGGCGACTGTTGGGCGAACGTAACGGTACGGAGTGATAGTTTACGTGTTTTGGTTCGCGGTGATGAAGGGAGGCGGGAGGGGGCAAAAAGGAGACGAGTTAGAGTGAGCGGCAGATGTCCAGAGCAAAGCTTGGTCAGCGAATGCACTGGAAGAAGGTATAGGGCGGCTCACGCTGCTTTCGGGGAGCCTTTCCACCGGTGGACTTTCGGGCGGTTTGCTATGGGGTCAGTGCGGGTTCGGAGGGGGCGCGAGGGGAAGATAGTGCAGGGAAAGTATGCAGCGATACAAAGTGATGAAGGGACACAAGCACGTAGTGGGTAGAAAACGAGAATGAAGAGGAGGAGGGGTGGAGGAATGAGCAGTGTGAAGTAGTTGTGTGATCAGGGATTCGGGAGAAGTGGGAAGGTGGAAGCGGGGTTGTTTGCGGGGTAAGGTCCAGTCATCCGGTGGCGATGATCTCTCCCGCCCACCACCGGATTCCGCCTTGGCATCGCTGTACTCCTCTTCTCCTCGCTTTGCATGCATGTAGCGGCATGCGCGCTCTACCTGCAAGAGGACAGTGGGCCGGGAAGGAAGTACAGGCAGAGGCCAAATGTCATGGATGAAGCGAGGAAAGCGCGAAACGGGTTGTTTGTGAGCGGAAGAGGTGACCAAGCCTCACCTTAGTTCGGGCTATGCATCAGCGTAAGCCCCTCCAAGTGTCCACCAATGCATGCAGCATGTCGAGGGTGCATGCACGAGGGTCTAGATGCCCAACTCACCCATGATGTATACTCGATTTGACGGGTAAAAAGCGATTGATCACTTGTTGATGTGTAAGACGACGCTGAATTGGGTGAGTGTCGAGTGGAAGAAGTGGTTGTTCGTCGATCGGGGGGGAAGAAGTGATTTCACCGCCTCTCGACTTTGGGGTTATGTGACGCGCGTTTCCGGGTGCAGAAGGGAGCGTTGCGATGGTGCAAGCGGGGGCGAGCGGGGCGGAGGGGCTCGGGGATTGTCGGAAATTGCGGTGTGGCGGTTGAAATGCGTTTGAATCGAGAGGGGCTGGGTGGTCGTTTTGCGCGCGGCGCGCGTCGGGGATGTATAGTCGTCGGGAAGGGGTCTATGGAGGGAGGAGGAGGGGGGAAGTGAAGGGGATTTAGCTCATCAACGGGTGGGTCTGTGACCATCGTACATGCATCAACGGAAGCGCACTAGACTGGAGTACCTCTAAGCATGAGCACAAGCTATCAAAAAATGCATAGCGTACACCATGAACCATCAAGCAAAACGAGGTGCAGCTTGAAAATGAGCAAGAGGAACACGCCGCCACAAGCCGTTCCTTCAACTTCGTCGACTCTGTTCAGACATCCTCGTCAACCCATTCATCATGGTCAAAAAGGTCAAGGAGAGGTGAGCTACTCACGTATCCCTTGCAAGTAGCCAGCTGACAATCCAGACGTATCATCGTCAAGCTCATGTCGACTGCGTTGACCGGCTTCTTTTACACGACGACGCGGGTGAGGACGGCGTCAAAGTTGAGCTTTGTCAAGTACGATCCGAAGGGTGAGTAGTTGCGCGATGTGTGGTCGATTTGTCCTCGGATCAGAATGCCGGCACAGTGGAGGGAAATCACAGCTGATAATGCAGTCCAGAAGCATGTGCTGTTTGTCGAAGGAGGGAAATTAAAATGACCCGTCGCCCCTATCATCATCTACACCTCAACTTCGACGACATCACCCGACAGCCCGCTTCGACGCCTCGCCCCCTCCATTGCATCGTCCGGACCATCGCCGGCATATAACGACACCGCGCATATTGTATCTCATGCAAACTATACAGACTAGCTACAACTGGGACTGTAGACTGGACTGTCTACCCCTTCCATCCCTTCACCAGCACGACGACCGATCCCTCCGGAACGGCCGATACCGCGTCGGACAGCGACAGCGGCACGCTTCTTCGCTCGGTGTCTGGCTCTGCTACTAGCGCGACAAGACTCAAAACCTGATCGTCGGCCTCAAGTCTGATTCACTAGACTCACCTCAGCTGGGTCATCGCCCTGTGGCCGAGTGATCCTGCCCTTCTGCAGCATTACGTCGAACACCTTGCCGATGGGTGTCACCTGGGCTCAGCCCTAGACATCCTAGAAGGCCTGATACCGTGCCACGTACCTCATGTACCCAGACCTTTTGCGTCACCCCTCCCAGCTTCCCACTATCCCTCCACGCCGATACCACGTCCTTTCCAGTCAATCCCTCCTTCAGCTCGAACCACCTTCTCGGGAGATCCGGCTTCTGTCCGACGATCAACGGCTTCGCGGTCATACGCAGCTTCTTGAGCTGTATGTCGTGCAGCTTCTCGGCTTTCGTCTTGGGCCTAGGCGTTGCTGTTGCGGCCTCTGCGTTGGCGGGCACTGCCGGCGGTCCCGGTTGAAGACTTGGCGGTAACCTTTCAGGTGACGGTGGCCGCGTCCGCTTGAGATCTCTTGTATGCGCTACAGGCTTGTCGTAACCCTTTTGCGCGCGATCTGGGAAGTGTTTCGCCATGATGTCTCTTGCTTGTTGTTTGCGGGCCTTTCCTGCGTCGCTCCGAGCCGTGTAGTCGCGTTGAGCCGGGCAAGCGTGTTCGTCCTGCCGGCGGTGTCTGCAGTGAGCACGCGCACACCGAGCAGCCACGACCGTCGCCCCGCGTCGACTATTACGCCTCAATTCATGCCATGGGTACTCGTCGACTCACTGGGTGCAGAAAGCGCCGCCGCAGTACTCGCATCGCACCTGCTTTGCAATCTCGCCATCAGAGTACCCTCCGATCGCTTCTATCCGCGGCCGCTCGCACTTGTCCACATCACACTGCGTCTTCTTGGCGAAGCTACTGCTCGACGCCGTCGGGTGGTGATATGTCGACGTCGTCGCCTCAGCGCACGCATGCGTGCTGATATGATCCTTGCAGTACACGAGAGAGCAATGCGGGCAGGTGATGGGCAGAAAGTCGACGAGTGGGCAGACGCCGCATCGCGCGCCGACGTGCAGCGTTGCCATCGCAAGATGCTCCTCCGCCGAAGGTTGCCGCTCAGCGATGCGGAGCTGTCAAATGAAGTCTTGGAGAAGTGATGGATATTGAGCCATGCGCCTTATAGCTCGTGTGATCAGGTGGAACGCCTCCACCGCCGAGGTCCACTGAACAATTGGATCTCAATCCGAAAAAGGTTGACGCCATACTTGCACATCCACCTTGTACTTTCCACACACATCATGTCGGCACCACGGATACAAGTCCTTGACGGAGGAATGGTCAGCTATCGCGATCTTGACTGATTCACCAGCTGACGTGCAGGGCACCACGCTCGAAGCGCTCGGCGCGGACGTCTCGACCGCACTGTGGGGGTGCGACCTCCTGCAGACCAGCCCAGATACGATCCGCGACGTGCACGACAAGTTCCGCGAAGCCGGCGCGGATCTTATCCAGACCGCGACGTATGCTGAATCTCGTTCTTGAGCAAGGACGCGCTGACCCCAGGTACCAGCTCACGCAGGACGGGCTGTGTCGGCATGCGAAGATTGATGAGGCGGCCGCCGGGGAGGTTATGCGCAGTGCCATTCCTCTCGCCGGATCCTCCAGCAGCTCGGGCACCAGCGGCGCCTCGTTGACCCACACCTCGCACGGCGTCGTCCTCTCCATCGGCCCCTTCGGCGCGACCTGCTCCCCGGGCCAAGAGTACGCCGGCATATACCCCCCACCGTACGGCCCTGGGTCATCCAGCAACGCCTGCCCCGCTTCCGCGCGCGAAGGCGTCATCTCAGCTCTGACAGAATTCCACCTCCGCCGCCTACTCACGTTCTCAGAGGATGCGGAGACATGGGCGAAAGTGGAGTGGATCGCATTCGAGACGATCCCGGTCTTGACGGAATACACGGCCATTCGGCGGGCGATGGCGGGCCTGCAAAAGGCCGGACGGGCAACGGGCAAGCGATTCTGGATCACGTCGGCGTTCCCGGATGGAGTGCACCCGCAGATCGGCGAGGACGGCAGCCACGCGACGGTCGCGGACGTTCTGGTCGCTGCTCGGGGCGAGGCGAGGGACGACGACGGCGCGGACTTGCCCGCCGCGGATGGAGTCGGCGCAAACTGCACGAACCCGCGCTTTGTCGACGCCCTGTCGAAGGAGTTTGGGGAAGCCGTGCTCAGCGTGAAGCAGGAGGGGCAGGACAAGCCGACGCTGGTGCTGTACCCGGACGGGGGAAGCGTATACGACGTGGTCACTCGGACGTGGTCCACCGGCTCGTTGGATTCGACATCATGGGGCAAGCAAGTCGCGGAGATTGCTCGTCGGGCAGAGGAGGTGCAAGTCGACGGGCAGGCAGTGTGGGAGGGCGTCATCGTCGGTGGATGTTGCAAGGCAGGCTTCGACGAGATCAGGGCGCTGAGGACGGCTCTGGATGGTTGAGGGGTTCGTTGGAAGGTCAAGACATCAGGCTACCGGATATGCCGAGTTTGGGTTTACAAAGTTGTCTCTCGCATTGTCATGCTATGGTGCTATCGTCATACATCCGTCCACCTATATGCTCATCTTGCCAAGCCCGCCCGTTGCGCCGTCAATTGAGCCCGGCAACGACAACACCTCGACCCGCCGGCCCAGACCCGGCCACGGCTTGCCCCTAGAAGATTGGCTAGAGCTGGATCGATGCGGGAGTGCGGGGCGTCCCGGTCCATGCTGAGCCAGGGACGACATGACAGAGTATGCCCAGTTCGGGTCTGTCAGCGGTGACAGATCTGACGGCTTCTCGAGGCGCTAACAGTCAGCCCGGGAGTCTCATCCGGCTCATTCTGCATACTCACCGCCTTGACCTCGTCGTAGCTCGCCTCCATGCCCGACACCTCGCGTACAATCTCTCCGCTCCCGAACGCGTGGTATATCCGCACGTCATGGGTCCGGAACAGCACGTTGTCGACGCGGAGGAACAGGCGCGAGAGGATGAAGAACGAGTGCGGCATGACGCGCTGCGAGTTAGCTTCAGCTCCGCCGGGGCTCGGCAGGCCTGGAGGCTCAATCACTCACTATCCGCACGTTGAAGATGCAGTCGCCGTTATCGTGCAGTTCGTCCTCGTACAGCCCCACGTCGTCGTAGTAGAGTATACGGTCCAGCACTGGATCCTGCCGCGCGAGGAGCTTCATCGGGATCTCGTGTGTTGTAGACGGCTGGAATGTCTGTTGTCAGTCCCGCGTGAAGCCAATCAGCACATGCCCGCCGGGGAGGCACGATGGTAGGGAGGAGTTCATCGAGCTACGCACCGATGGCCCGGCTACAGATCCCGCATAGCAAGTCGAGTACGTCCAGTCGTGCGGCTTGACCGGCTTGTTGGGTAAGGGCGTATCGCTCAACAGCGCCGATGGGGCCGACCTGCCGTCAGACCGTATCCTCCATGTTGCGAGACAAGGCTGACGTACCTGTTCTTCCCCCACTGCTCCGCCATAGACACCTTCACGCCCCCTCCCACCCGCTCCTCCCATCCTTCGCCAGTGGCCACCCCCGCCAGCGCCTCCAGCGCATTGAACGCCAGCGTCACCGGTCCGTCAACATCGGTCGAGCCGTCGACAGGGGCCGCAGAGCCGGGGTCCACCTTCGTTGGTGCGCTGCTCGTCCCGCCCGAGCCGGAGGGGTCGTACGTGAGCACAAGCGAGTTGTTGCCGAATGTCATCTCGGGCAAGGGGAGGTTCAAGCTCTTCTCGGCGCTGCGGTCAGTCTGCCGCTACTTTTCCCGCACATCTCGCTCAGTGCGTTATGGGCACAAGAAACCAGGCCTCGCACTCACGCATCAATCTCCTGTCCATTCAGGATGGGCCGCTTCGTAGCGACGATGGACCACGGTCCAATGCGCATCGTCGAGGTGTACCTGCCCTTCTGGAGGCTGTAAGGCGGAGCTAAGGGGCGTACAGCCGCGGAAGCAGAGGGCGGGAATGCCGTCGTCATCGTGTCGTCCTGTGTACGTCCAGTAGTAGAAGGTCTGCCGCTAAGGGTGTAGAAGACGGTCGATGTCGAGGATGAAGTCAGAAAGAGGTGATGTATTGCCGGTGGAGGTCCGGGACGACTTTTGGTCCGGCCGCGATGAACCTCTGCCCGCCTGCTCGTCCCCGTCTCGCATCTCTTTGGCACTAAAACGCAGCCATCCCATGAGATGGCAAATAGATGCACGGGCACTACAATATGTCTACTGCATACACGCGCTGACCGGCCGCAGGGCTCATCGGTGAGCCACCAACGCACCAGCCAGCCGAGCGAGTCATTCCCACACTCATACAATACGGTCCGCCTCCTCCGCGTAGGTCCCGCGTTCTTCGTGCACTTCGTCAATCAATCCTCTGGTCTCCAATCCGCTCATCCCTGCCTACCCGCGAAAGGCCAAGGCAGCTGCGCCATGATCCCGCTGACACCCCTCGATACGTTGAAGCTGTTCGTTGTTGCGTCGCCCGCCAGTTCCGCGGCCGACACCGATCTAACCCCTGCGTTGTTGCCGTTGTTGCTGCTGTTGCTGGTGTTGTTGTTGCCTCTGGCGTCAGCTTCATTCCGCAGTGATCACGCTCAGCTCACTCGGCAGCGGCCATAGCGGCAATGGCCTGGTTGACCATCTCCTCCGGCAGATCAGCTGGCAGACCACCTGATATCAGCGCCATTCATCACGCACAACCCTCCATTCCACTCAATACTCACCAGCATAGACATTCGGGTCCAACGGGGCGTAGCCCGGCGGAGGCGGGCTATCTCCGTTCCCTGCCCCATTTGCGCCAGCCCTCGAGGGCGAAACAACCCCGACCCGGCTTGGTCGAGCAGTCTCATCCGAACTGGCACTTCCACTGCCTGATCTGCTGGGCGTTACAGGTCCCTCCTCGCCCCCGGCCCCTTGCCTTGCGCGTCCAAAGTAATGTCCGGGGAGATGTAGCGAGTGCATCGAGATATCCAGCAGATTCGGCGTGGGCGGATTGTGCTCCAGCGGCGAGCTGGGCGCATCGCTCGCGTCGTCCGCACCGCTCTCGGCCGATTCGTAGTCGCTTCCGTACTCTTCGTCTGATAACAGCTGCTCGAGCGCGTCGGCGTCGGGTCCCCTCGGCCCCGGCTCAGGCGTGTCCGTCGGCGAGACGTACGCGGGCGACTCTTCGCCTGGTCCGATGGCCGGAGCACGCGTTCGGCCCAATACACGACGGCGCGAGCCGGCCGTAGAGGGCCCCGGGCCCGCTTCGCTGGCACGCAGAGGCGACGGGTGAGCCGGGATGGACGACGACAAGTTGGCGGATCGGCCTGCGCGGCGATGTCGGCGACTAGACTGCGAAGAACGGCCAGGCGAGATGGGCTGCGCGATGCCGCCACTCGAGCCCATCGCGCGTGCTCGAGCCGCTTCGAGCAGCGCACTCATCCCCTGTCCACTTGCGCCGGGAGTGTGCGCTCCGGGAGTACCATATCCCGCATCCAGCAAGATGCTGCCTCGCTCGGATCCGTAAGCCGGTGGTGGCGCCAGGGTCCCCGTCATCGGCGCCAGTCCCCACTTCTTCACATTCGCCTCGATAAAGACGAACCCAGCTTGTCCTAGGTTCACATGCACCGTACACGGTCCGTTCGCGCCGATGGTGGGGAAGAGGTTGAGCCGCTGGAGCCCAGTGTATGCGTCGTCCATCTTCCGACCATTGCGCGTGAAGAACACGGTGCCCGTTCGAGGACGGTACCCTACTCCAAGCACGTCACCCTCGTGGAGCGGTGGACCGTGCGACGCAGCGGTGAATGGGTAGTTGTGGCTCTTGAAGCCGTCGCTGGCAAAGTACGCGACGGAATGGCGGTTCCACCCAGGCAAGCGGAAGGAAGGGTACGGCTTCGTTGCAAGTCCGATGGCCACTTCGGTGCTGGGTGGCTTGTCGAACATCTTCACCTCCCAGTAGTACACCTCGTTGAGTTTGGGGAGGGGGAGGTTGGCCATCACTGTGTTGCCGCCGCCTTCGCGTGCGGGCATGCCCGGTCCGTCGGATAGGAACGTAATCTCTGTGCGGGACTGAACGTAGAGGGATAGATTGTCCTCGTAGTCTGGCTCGAACGCCCAAGCCGATACACCTTTCTCTTGGATGGAAAGGAATTGGGAAAGGGTGATATCGGTCGGGACGGACGAAGGGGGGTATTGCTCTTGCCAATCTGGTATCAGTGCCGGCTCAACAGTGTACGCCTCGACGCACCTTTTGCCCGGGCGTAGCCTGCCCGTACGTCCGGCTCGACCGTCTCCAGCCACCGCGACTCGACGCCTTCGACCCCGCCCTCGCCGATCACGCCGTCCGACTTGCTCAGGTCAAGTGGCCCGCCGTCTTCCGTCAGGCGCACGCCCTTGCGCCGCCGCATGAGCAGCACGGCGATCAAGAAGCATAGCAGGCCAACCAGCACGGTGATCACCACAACCAGCACCGGGATGAAGATCAACAGCACGGTCGACAGTCCGCGTTGTTCGCCTTGGTGCGGGGTTGTACCGACTGTGCCGCCCCCGCCGCTGCCGGTACCGGGATACGGGGCCTGCATCGATGGCGGCCTATTCCCTTGCTCGTCGACGTAGATGTCCCCGCCGGCCCAGAACGACTTGACGTGCGCGATAGGGGCTTGGGGCTGCTCGCTGGCGGCAGGGGCAGCGAGCGACACGGGCGAAGAGTGCGTCAAGGGAGCGATGAGGCGGGTGAACCAGTCGGCTGCGGCTGGATGAGCCGCGTCGGTCTGCACAGAGGCCGTTTTGTGCGCGATTGCGAGAACGGGAGGTGATTGCGCGTCTTCAAACGATATTGTCGAGGTGTCCATTGAGGGGACTGGGTGTGAAGGTGGTGTGTAAGGTCTGCCACGGACAGGGCGGACCGGTTGAAAGGGTGAGCAGGGCGGTGTGTCTGTCGACAAGGGGGTTGAAAGGATGCTCCCGCTGTTGTAATGCTGTTGGTCAGTCCACGTCGCACGGTGCAGTAACCTGAGGGGTAGGATAACCGTCGACAACGATCGAAAAATCGGTGAACGCACGCACAGGTGACCAACCGACCCTCTTCTTCCCGCGCTCAGCAGCCTCGGCCGTGATCTATCGTACAATCGCCGCCAAGTCGATCCCGCGGCTGTTACGATACCCTTCGAAGGGCGAGCTCTCTGTTCGTTATGCCGAGCGCGATTCTCCGTGAGCCGTGTACAGTGATACAAAGCAAGAGATGGGGACTAGCAAGCGCGGGTAGCGAGTACAGGATGACAGATCGGGATCGTCAACGAGTACCAGTCGTACGCAGCGACGGCGGCTCGACGGGGGCTCGGCCTGGACCATCTCCAGCCAAGCGGAAATTACCGAAAGGGGAAATCATTGCGACCCCAATCGCTCCACCAGGTACGAGCTCACTCTGATCTGATACCAAACCCGACGCGGAATCGTTCTGTACATCTTCAACCTCGCGCGGAGTGTCTGATCTTGTGACATAGCTATGCAAGACTCCATGCACATGAGGAGGAAGCAAATGTGCAAAACAAACCATCCGCGCCCGCTTACACTTTCCGTTTGCCGTCAATGCCCCAGCATCGCCATATCCGCTCGACCACACGTAGCTTGTCCCCCCGCCCCAATCCGGGCTCCTCGACCAGCCGCAGGTCGCTGAGGAATCCTTCACGCGAGCCACCGCTCAGACCAGCAGCCCACGAACGGAGAGATGACACGCCGACGATTAAGAGCCCTCGATCCTTGTTCGACATTTGCTCTTCCTTCTTCGGCGCGGAAATGAGCAAACGCTCGAGATCGCTGCAATCAGCTTATGCGAGGAGGACCGGGGACCGGCTCACCGAAGGCCGTTAAAGTAGGACATCTTCCTGCCCTTTCCTCTCTTCTCCCCACGCCATACACCCCGCAGGTATCCGCCCAGGCCGTAGAGGACCAGCAAGGACGGCGCGAGACCGACGAATGCGAAGGTGAGCTGTTGCGATCGGAGCAGGTGATCGAGGGATAAGAGCGAGAGGGATAGGTCGGTCTGGGCGTCAGCTGCGCTCGCACGGACTTCCGCTCCCGATTAGCTGACCTTGGTCTTCTGCACTTGGATCAAAAGCGTTCGGATCAAGCTGCCCAACAAAGCGTTCTTGACGGGGCTCTAGGCATGAGCTATGAACAAGCAAGACAGCCGCTCCTCAGGCTCACCTGCATCTCCTTCTCGTACACTCTCAAGACCTCTTCCATATCTCCTCCGCGGATCTTCGCGCTCAGCTCGTCCAGCTGCGGCGGCGACATATGGTAGTAGTCCCGTCCGAGGTCAAGCACCATCCGCTCGAGAGACTGCGCGTCAGCTGAACTCTTCGAGCTCAAGGTGTATTGCAGCTCACCTCCTGGTCCGACTTGACCGTCGTCGGGGCAACGCCCAGCCCCTCCCCTCCACCCCGCAGCGTCTTGCCGATATCTTCCAGCGGCTCCCACACCCACGACACGAAGAAGCCCCGAACCGTCTCCTTGGCATTCCTGACCTGCTCCTTCATCCACTCCTTGTTCCTGACCAAAGCCGATGTGAGCGAGTACAACGCCGGGGGAAGGAACAAGAGCGGAAACCACAAGCGCGTCAATGCCGAGGGCCTGCGGTGCTGCGAGAGCGCCTTGTCGACTTGCGCTTGCGACCGGGGGAGATGGTGCTCCAATAGTGTCAGGAGCGAGCTGGCTGATAAGGAGCCGGATGGAGGGGAGAGCGTGACGGTCTTGGACCGCTTGCCAGATGGAGATGCCGGAGGAGGGACTTCGAGGGCGGTACACAGGACCGAGTACAGCCGGTTAGTCTCGCCTTGGATGTCGACGGCATGCGAGTCAGAGGACCACCGCGGACCTTCGGAAGCGAGTGCACCGATACGTTGGGCGATGGAGTCGCGGTACCGCACCAGCTCTTGCTTTGATGTAAGGATCTCCCGACGGGTGAGGGTGTAAGGCGAGGTGAGGGTTGAGATTGCCGCGGCAGGCGAGCGGGGGAAGAGCGCCGCACGCTGGATCTGGGTGACAGATTGGAGGGTGAATGATGATCGTGGTGGAAGGGCACTGATGAACCGGTGAGGCAGTGCTGACATGAGCTTGAGCAAGCGTAGAGCATGAAAGCTCACTTTGGATGAGGTAGATCCCGACGCCTTGCCGGCTGTTCAACACGCTCTCCCACCACTCCCGCTCCTTGTCCAGCTGCAGCGCCGCCGCCATGAGCTCGTCCAGAACCTCCTTCCAAACGATGGTAACTGCCCGTCCAAGCACGTCGCCCTCGACCACCCGGTCAATTTCGCTCTGCACTATGAATCCATCGGAGCCGTTCTCCGCGTCGACCAATTCTTTGAGGATCTTCTTCAGGCCACCCCGCGAGGGGAGCTTGTGTGATGAGAGCTCGTGCAGCGCCGATTCGAGCGCGGAGCTTGGCTTGTCGGGCGCGGTAGATGAGGCCGAGAGAGATTTTTGCGGGAGGTTGATGGGGAGTGTGGAGAGGGCGGAGAGGTGCGAGTGAAGCTGTTCCGAGGCGTAGGACGGAGGCGTCGAGGAGAACAGGTACGACATGGCTGAATACCAGTGTCTCGTAGGACAATCCTCGATGACAACTATATTGGAAGAGGAAGAGAGAAGCGAGGTCGAAGGAAATGTCAACCGAGAGTGAGCAGCGGTGAGATGACGTATCGACTGCTGGGGGCGCGACGCTGCTTCCGCTGGAAAAGGCTAATTAAAGGGGAGAGACAGATAAAGTTGCAAGTGTGTCAACTTCAGAAGCACCATTTAGCGGTCCGCCCTGTCTCGCTTCTGTACATCTTATACCTCAACCTGTCGTTTCCTGTACGCTAGACACGCTTGAGATACCCGGCGCGAAGAGTCCAGACGAGCGGCCGATCGCTCCTCTCGACTGGCAGCCAGGAGCTCTAAGCCCCAAGAGGTCTCCCTCTCATCGCTCAACGCGACCCGTACAACCTCCAAAGACAATGATGCGCTTCGGCGTCCCCGCCGCGTCGTCGGACGAAGAAGATGGATACTCATCGTACGCTTCCCTCGACTACACTTCGGACGAGTACGACTCCGATGCGTCGTTTGTCCAGTGAGTTTGAGCTATTCCTTGGGATGTCCAAGCTGACGGCTAGGCGACCCGAGCCGGTGTCCGATCTGGGCAGACAGATCCGCAGGGTCTACGAGTCTTCAGAGGACGACGAGTCCGCCTCGGATAGCGACTACGAGGTAATCGGTGATACTGAGTCGTATAGGACGCCACGAGCTAGCATTAGGCGCCCCGCGTGAGTAATTGTACCCATTCGTGGAAGCCACGCTGACGCCGATAGTAAGAGCACGACGAGTATTCTTGACCACGCCCAGCCTGTTGCTGAATCGAGCAAAGCGCCCTGGCGACGCGCTCGAATGGCGGCCCGAGGCGCGCCAGTCGGCTCGGATATGGCCAGCCCGTATGACGGATGGTTGCACGACTCTGAGGCGCAGGCGATGGTGAGTACAGATTGCTTGGTGATCCGGCCATGCGACTCATACGCAGCGTGATGGTCACCGCAAAGCTCACGACCGTCGGTCGGCTTTATCTCAGCTGACTGACTCGGCTCGCAAGGGGATCTCTGCCCGCCAGCAAGCGAATCGAGCTCGGGAAGACGCCGATATGGCGCGAATGTTGGAGGCGCTGGCAATTGAGCAAACGCGTGTCGAGAAGGAGACGCGAGATCTCTTCGCCGAGCGGGAAAAGAAGCTATGGGAAGAGATCGAAGCGACGATCGCCGAAGTGGAGCGGGCCGACGCGGAGAGAGTAAAGGCAGCAAAAGAGGAGAAGAAACGAAGAGAGGAGGAAGAAGCGGCCAAGGCGAAGCGGGCCGAAGAGCAGGCGAAGATGATACGAGAGGAAGCTGAGCGGCGAGCGAGAGAGCACGCGGAAAATGCGCAGAGGAGTGCAGCGGAGCGGGAGAGGCTTGACAAGGAGCAAAGAGAGAAGGAGGCGAGAGATGCCCAGGCGGCCGAGGACGCACAGCGGCGTAATGCCGAGCTTAATCGAACGGAGACGGAGTGGCGCAGATGGGCGGAGAAGCAGCAGTGGATGAAGAGGGAGGTGATTGGGGTCATCAAAGGCGACCGACAAACGCGGATGTCGCTGAAGGGCGGAATGCGGCTGATCACGCGGGGGTTGGGTCAGATCGTCAACACCAAGGAGACGATCATCCGAGTGGTGAGTCTGTCAGGTGATGACCTGCGACCAAGCTGAATCCAGGCTGGAGAGCTGCACAACATTCTATGCCAGCAGCTACCGGCACCCCCGACCGAGTCGAATCCTACATCCACGGAGACCGCACCGAAGCCGTACCTCTACCTCTTGTCGCACATGTCCAAGGCTTTGATCAAGCAAGCCGAATCCGAGGTGTCCGCGACCGCCGCCGCTGCGTTTCCGCTTGGTCGCGTGGTGTATCTACTCCTTCTCCACGGCCACGCCGCCCTCGGGGACATTTTGTTCGCTCGGTTGAACAAGAAGTGTCCTTGGGTCATTCCGCACTACCCTCGTCGCTCCCCCGACCAACCTCGGGAAGAGTACGAGAAGTCTACGGGCCGAGGTTCGGACGAATCAGTTCAAGACTACATCGCGAGGATGAACGGCATTGTCACGCTCTACTTCGCCATTCTCCAGACGCCCATATCGTCATTTGTGCCCGACTTGCCGTATCAGCTCACCAGGGAACACCTCGTCTCGCTCGTCGCAGAGCGTCTGCGCTTCACATCGGCGTGGTCTTGGATCGCCCAGGCGCTCAAGGACCCACTGCCGGGTGCTCCGCCCGTTGCAACGATGCTGCGGACCTGGATCGAAATTGTCGGCGCGGAGGCGATGCAAGTCTATGGACCGAGGCAAGTGGGCAAAATCTTCGAGGCTATCCTGCGCGAGGGCGTCGTGGAAGGTGGGAAGATCAAGGGCGACAGCGAGTCTGCTCGGCAGCAACTTGGCATGCTCTTGAGCAACCCCAATGCTATCAAGCACCCGGAAGCGCGAGTCTGGGAAGTTGAGAATTGACAACGTGGCCGATTTCAGCCGCGATAGTCCTCTGTATTCTTCGCGTTATAGCATTTCATCTCGTTCCAGAGCGAACTGGCTTTATTGAATTATGCATAGCTGACCCGGGCGCCGTTCTCATTAGCCCTCGGAGAGCCCGGCTGTCGTTCGGCGGTACTCAGCTGCCGTTTGCCGGATCCGCAAAAGGGATCTGAACAAGGCGTACGTAGACGGCGGACCCATGCGGGACACGCGCTCGGTCCCGATGGCAGACCTTGCGCTGGTGAGTACTCAATCTCCTGACCGCCGGGTTGGTCACGGTGAGGTTGTGGCCGTTTCGACAGTGGTACGAGCAGATTGCTGCCTTTAAAGTGTCTGCATCTCGAGATGATGTCCGAAAATCAGATCAGTGAAACGGTGTACGAGATAGGCGATACCCTCTGAAGCGAAGCGAGCTAGGAAGCGAGCGACGAGTCTGTGTTTCGCGTAGACAGGAGTTGACCGACCGACGGAGTCAATCGCACTGCGTGTTCGGCTCAACAGCGGCGATAATAGCAGCATCATCATCTCCATCATCATCACCATTCATCACCTTGACGAATCCTCGACCGCCCGCAGCAACTCGCTTTACCCTTCATACATCTCACCCCTTGCTTGATCCATCGGCGCCTGTTTCACCTACTTGTCCACACCGTCATCTCCCGACTTCCCCGCCGCGCGTCTGATATCGAACGGTGCAGAGGCGCATGATGCATGCGGACAGGCGCGCTTCAGGCCCTTGACGACGATAAAGTGAGCGCTACTTTCGGGCTGCAGATCTGGCCTAGTCATGCCCGACACCTTAGGCGGCCAAGGGTCCTTTGTGCTGGTGGGGGACGCTGACACGTCAGATACAACAACACCTCGTCTTTGCTTCCAACATCATCGCACCTGTTCAGTCCACCCCATCGCGCTTGCCGTCGTCGTCGACAACGACGTCGCCGTCGCCATGTCTGGACCCAGCGGGCAGCACCCGCCGCGTCTTTCGGTGCAGACTCAACCTGGTCCTTCGACTCCCGCCCCACCTCGCCGTCCGCAAGGTGCTCGGCGGCGCGGCATCGCCCCAGGCTTGTTCATTGCCAACCCCGACAACTCGGACGATGAGACCGGCTCGTCACCCAGTTCGACCACTCATCCTCAGACCACCGCGCCCACCTCGACGACCAGCACTCACACAACACACTCTGGCTCGAGCTCTCTTCCTTCGGCGCAGCCGCGGTCGCCTGTCGTCCGGCCATCGTCCGGCTCGCCCATCACCGCCGGGAGCTCAAGTTCGGGCAGGATACCGACGCTCAACCATGCTAGCAACGCTGCGGGAGGCTCGGCCGGGGGGTCGGGGTCGGGATCTGGCGCCGGGTCTAGCGCATCCGTCGCCATCCCTCCGCCGTCGGCATCCATCACCGGTTCACCACGAGCTAACCCACTCCCTCCAATACCGTCTATCCCGGCCCCGCAGTCGTCTCCCCTGCCTTTCAATGCTACATCAATGCCTAGTCCTCAACCATTACCACCGACTCCCACGCCACCATCACTACCCTCCATGCCATCCGCACCAAACGTCGCGCACCCGCCACAGCCTCCCCCTCAACCCGAGCGACATATGCGACGCGCGCAGACAACGCCGATGCCGGAGCACCCCGTGCCCGGACATCATTCGAGGGGTTCACTAGGGTCCGGTCCGTTCTTCAACCCGCCGAGCTCGCCGACAAGGGCGCTCCCTCCATTGCCGTCCCCGCCCATGCCCACACATGCGATATCACCCCCTCCGCTCAGCACCACCTCGTCGAGCTCACACTTTCACCCGCCCACGCCGAACTCGCTTCGCTCTGTGGACATAGGGTCAGGACAGCCGCGCATGGCTAGTCCAGAATCCGCATTGAGCCCGGCCAACACCATCGACAGCGGACGCAGCTTTGGCGGGCCGGACCAGCTGGGCAACAGAGCGAGGTCGGGCAGCGTGCAGAGCTCGAAAGTGAGGGTGCAGGTGACGACGGATAACGACAATTTCACAACGGTGGATATCACTGGGATGCAGACGGCGGAAGGGATCAAGGAGAGGGTATTCTCAAAGGTGAGCCCGCAGTGTGAATGGTCGCTGACTGTAGCTACGATTCCGAGACGACGAGCATGCCAATCTGTCGCTGTTCCGCACCGACGTAGACGAGCAGCCCGACTCGGTGGCCATCACGCCGGACAACCTGCTACATCTCTGCCAGACCATCGGCGATTCAAAGGCGACGCTCAAGTTCTTCGTCATGCACACGATACCGACATTCGCGGGGGCTACGATCGTACCGCCCACCGCGGGTCCGAGCCGGATCAACACGGAGAACCTGAACCTGAATGCGCCGGTGCGGACGCCTAGCCGCCATTCCAAAGACGGCAGCATTAGCAGCACGAGCGAGCGCTTTGACCGGGGCACAAGCAACTCGGACTGGAGCGAGATTGCGCCCGAGGAAGCAGAAGGCTACGGCGGGAGCCTAGTGCGGAAGGCCACGACGAGGAGTGTACGCTTTGGTGGTTGGGGCACGAGCGGTTCAAGCAATAGGAGTCCGTTGACAGAGCCGACGACCGGTCCTACCTCACCTGCGCCCTCGCCGTCGCGTGCACTGCCGCCCCGCTCGCTCCCCCCGCAGCCGCCATTACCTGTGCCCCAGTCGCACTCTTCCAACTCCTCTCCGCGGCACGGCAATATCACGCCGACTCCCATGCAGCAGTTCCAATACGCCATGGCGGGAGGCAGCGGTAGCCAAGCGGGGCCAAGTCGCGGCGCGGCCGGGCTCGGGTTGAGCATGGGGCAGGATCAGGACATGGACGCAGAGACGCGGGCGTTGATTGCACAGCTGCAAGCGCAAGAGGAAGAGGAGATTGCTGCGCGGAGGAGACAGCTCGAGGCGGATGAGGACTTTGCGCGGAAGGAGCAGCAGACGGAGAGGGATGTGTGGAGGGTGATGCAAGAGCTCGAGGCGACAAACTCGCGCACGAGGCGGGAGCAGATAGAGCAGGACGAGCTCAGAGCGGTAAGTTGTTTCACGGAGCTCAGTGCTGACCCCAGCGCGAGATGGATGCGGATTTGCGGCGGCAAAGCGAGGAAGAAGCCGCACTTATCGCCGCGCGGACTGCGTGGGATGAAGAGCAGCGAGAAATGGAGCAAGACCGGCAAGACCGCTCGCGCACCGCTGCATTCGCAGAAGACCGGCGTCAACGTGCTCAGCACTGGCAGAATCAGGCGAGACTGGCACCCGGTGCAATTCGCGACTCGTCTTTCGACAGTCACACGCTTCCTGCGCTGGGGGCAGAGAGGACCGGTCGACGACCATCAGACTCCCACTACGAGGCGTCTCGACATCACCACTACCCGAGCCACAACCCTGTGTTCGAGCAAACGGCGACATACAATGGCGCGCCATCTTACGACTCGCACTCGTTGTCTCAACGACGACCGTCTGGCTTCGCTGCGAGCGCATACGACGAAGCGACGCATAGCACGGAGCGGCTGTCCGACCCGAGGCTGCGGCAAGCGCTCAGTCATCCTGGCCAACGCGCCATGGGCGGGACAATGCCGCGTCGCGCAGAGTCGAGACCTGGCCCGTCGCCGGAACTGCACGCGCCGACGCTGATGCCCACTCGGTCCATGGACAATCTTCGGCCATTCACTTCGCAAAACGTACCGGTGTCACGACCGCCGTATCAGGGTGTACCGCCCCGGTCCTCCATCACCCCTGCGCCAGGCTCTGCAAGCCACATGTACGGCGTCCCGTCGAACGACCACAGTACGGTGCAGGATGGGCGATACCCCGGCCCGCAGGTTGGCACGCCAACAGGGTTCCTCCAATTCCCGTCACCACAGCTCAGGCAGTCCGAGGGGACGTGGAATGGATACCCTTCGTCCCCGGCGTTGGGCCCGGCAAACGGACGAAGGCAATCTTACGACCGCTTGCCGTCACCCCGACCACAGTCATCGTTCGACCATACGCCTTCGCCCCCGCAGACGGCCGGTCTTCCGCGCCGTCCATCCACGCTGTACGACGACGCATCGCCACCGGTTCCGCCCAGCCTCGACGGATATCCTGGTACGTACCAAAGCTGGCGCCGAAGGGGTTCTGCATCCGCGCTGCACCGACTCCCATCGCCCATGCCGGACGAATCGAGACGGGCGAGCGAGAGCAGTGTTGGAAGCGGAGGCGAGCCGACGATGCTGCCATATGCCATCCCGTCGGAGAACGCCTGGCTGCCTGTACCTCGGCTCGGTCGAGAGGCCGATGTCGTCTCGCTCGCGGGCACGGTGTCGTCGCAGGCTACTACCATCCGACCACGCCGCAATTCAGACGAGGACGACTCGGCGGACACAGCTCGCGCTGTCGACTGGGCGACGCAACTACAGCGCATGATCGAGAATGGAGGCGGTGGGACACTTCGTCCACCTCCGCAGGCAATCCTCGGCGATGGAGACGAAGACGAGGCGACGTTGTTTCACACCGGACCGGCGCCTACCGAATCGCCCAAACCGCTGCAGCGGGCTCAGGCCATCTCGGCTTCACCCTCCAGACCAAACCTCTACGTCGACACGGTCCATGTCGCATCGCCTGGACTTGTCGACTCTGCGACCGCATCGGACAGCGCTACCGAGTCCGAGAGCGAGGGAGGACGTGTCCAGCGGTCCAAGTCCTTCCGCCCGCCCAGGGATCAGCCGGAGCAATGGCATGTTCGACCGGAACCCGAAGCGTTGTATGAGAATCTCGACAATTACTTTCCCAAGATCGACTTGGACAAGCCCATCGTCGAGGGGCAGGTGTCCACACCAACCACCCCCGCGAGCGAGTCACCCCGGATTGACCCGACCCCAGTGCCACCTGTACATCCCGCTCGTCAACCCGTCCCGCCGTCGCCCAAGAAACTCGAGGATGACCTACCAAAACCGCTTCCACCGCCGCAGCATCCCGCTCGCGGGACTATCTCCGCTGTGGCCGGGTTCAACAAAGCTGAGAATCGAAAATCCATACGAGTCGTGGCCGACTACAAGCGCCGCACGCTTCTCCGGCACGAGGACAAGAAAGACACCAAGGACAAGGCAAAAGAGGACGAAAAACCCAAGCGCCGCTTCAGCATGTGGGGCCACAAGATCCAAGAGGTCACCCCGTCGAAGCTTATCAATGGGCAGCTGTCCAGTGGCAACCCGCCTGAATCGCCCCTCGCCGACGGCAAACCCGCGACGCTCAACTGGGTCAAGGGTGAGCTTATCGGCAAGGGCTCGTATGGCCGAGTGTACATCGCCATGAACGTGACCACGGGAGATATGATGGCGGTGAAGCAGGTCGAGCTGCCCAATACTGAGCGCGACCGGCACGACCGCCGGCAACTGAGCATGATCGACGCGCTCAAATCGGAGATTGCCCTGCTCAAAGACCTATACCACCCGAACATCGTTGCGTACCTCGGTTGCGAGACGTCGCCGGAGCATCTGTCGATTTTCCTCGAGTACGTGCCGGGCGGGACGATCGCGTCGATATACCGCACGCCGCACCAGCCGCGCTTCGAGGAGCCGCTCGTCAAGTACTTCACCAAGCAAATCCTCGAGGGCTTGGCGTACCTCCACGGAAGGAACATCTGGCATCGCGATCTCAAGGGCGATAACATCTTGGTGGACTCTGCGGGAGTGTGCAAGATCTCCGACTTTGGTATCTCCAAGCAGACCAGTGGGTGTAACGGTCAGAACAATGGACAGAGCTGACAACAGACGACGCGTACGACTCGTTTGGCCAGGCGACGACGATGAAAGGCTCGGTGTTTTGGATGGCGCCCGAGGTGATTCACTCGGCGAACGAGCGTACCTACTCTGGCAAGATTGATATCTGGAGTCTGGGGTGCGTGGTCCTGGAAATGTGGACGGGGAAGCGGCCGTGGGGCGACATGGAGCAGGTCGCGGCGATGTTCGAGGTGAGTTGTGCCAGTTTGTGGTGGACTGTGCTGACTGCAGCTGTTCAACAAGCGCGCGCGGCCGCCGTTACCCCCCGACGTGAGGCTCTCCGCGAATGCGCTGGACTTTATGAACGAGCGGTGCCTCGCGAAGGACCCAACCGATCGGCCCATGGCAAGAGAGCTGTTACAGCATCCGTGGATCCTCGATTCGGACAAAGGCTGGACGTTTGAAAAGAGCAAGATTGGAAAGGCGGTGGCGAGAACGGCGCCCAAGTCGATCAGCAGGGCGACGGCGGCGGTGGCGGCGGCCTGACTCGGAGGCGACTGAGCGTGCGTAGACGCGAGGTCGCCTTAGATCAGTCGCACCGGTATGTGTGTGGATGGGAGAGCTTGGGATGGGAGCGCACTGTGTGTGCAATGGATGTAGAGGATACAGAGAGCAGAGGGGACCCTCGTGAGCGGTTTGTGCGGAGGCGAATCGAGGTGGTACGGATATGGGCAGATCATGTGGGGTGGAGATTGTGTTAAAAGCAGCGCTGTTGTAGACGCTTTCACTTGTTTTACGAAATGACATGGACATGAACATGGAGCAAATGCTGGAAGTTTGCAACCGCTAGGGAAGGTACTTGACGGACGGTGATGTGCCAAACAAGCAAGCGGTTTGGGGCGGATACAAAGCAGAGGTAGAAATCGGCACGTCTCAGGCGTATCCATGCACAATACGCCGGAGAAGCTCAGTCTCACACGCATTCAGCGCGCACGCACTTACGGATGGGCCTGTCCATCATTTGCGGGGGGCGGGGCTGTCCCAGTGTGTGCAGGGCATGCCCTGTCATGACCAATGGGCTCATTGGTACAGACGACTCACTCGCTCAGTTCACGCTTGGCAATTTCTTCCTGCTTCGACTGGAACAAGAGCCCGAAATGAAGCAGTTTGAATCGGTAGTTGTCGAGGCTGTCATCACTGTGAGTTTCCGCCGTGGACTGGGTCTGAGTCAGAGCTCTTCCGCCGGAGCTCTGACTTGAGGGTTCCGCGGCTGAGCTTTCGGAAATGGACGGCATCGCGTGACCGCCTGGCGAGGTGGGCGCGTACTCGAGTCAATAGGTCAGGAGATCATGCTGTTCGCAGAGCGGCAAGGCCCCTGTGAAGACACAGCGCCACTGCGCATACCGCTTTCCGTCCGTTGACACGCCTCTCCGCTTTGCTATACTCGTGCAGGGTCTGACCAGACGAGCGCGACGAGTCGGATCTCGCACGGCGCTCGATCCTCCTTTGCGACTCGCTTGTGTGCCGATCGAGACAAAGAGTCTTGACCGAAGGCAGACAGCTACACCAGCAAACATGCATATTGGCCCTTGTAAAGTCCACTGCTCGTTCACTCCCCGCGCAGAGAACCACCACCTCACGGACTTGTGGCGGAGAGCCAGTGATGTGTTCTGCGAGTCTGACAGGGGCAACCCCAGCGACGTCGTCTGTTCAGGGGTAACGGGATCTGATCCGAAGCCATATAGGTACTACTGTCACTCGTGTCCGGACGTCTGGAATAGAGTAACAGATATATTCCCGCCCGCTGGAGATCGCATAGAGAAGGGAGACTCACTGAGAATCTTCCTGGTCTTTCTTGCAAAGCTCGTCCGCGACATTCTGCTGTCTGAATCGCTCATGAACGATTTTCTCTTCGGTGGTCAGCGGCGGGCAAGATGTGCTGTTCTCCAAGCTGCCATGAGCGCTTCCGTACACGAAGACCGGAGTGGACTGTGTGGGGGAATCATCGGCATTGGATTCCGTATCGGAATTGGGCTCGATCATCGTTCTGGCCTCGCGGGTCACCTCGTGGTTCGTCTCTGAAATCGCATCGCTGTTGGACGTGGCGAAGGACTCGCGGCTGTCGAACGGAGTGGAGACAAGGGTCGAGTCCACGGTGGACGCGCGTCTGTGCTCTGGGGTGGACTCGCGAATGTCACTGGGAGTGGACTTATGGATGGAGTTTATGGGGGGTGCCGCGGTCGACGTCGCGACCATGTGCTCGGTCGCACGTGTAATAGACTCAGTCTTGTCATCCCTAGTGCTCTGCAACGAGGCAACGATGAATGGCGAGAGCATTCTGGCAGGAAACTCTTGGGCATCTGTCATCAAACAAAATGGGGAGGGGAAGGAGGGGAGGTCAGTCTTTCAGTCTGCAATTTCCACACCAGCGTGACAGCGACCCATTGTTCTAAATCTATTCCTCCATTTGTCGAGGGCGACGAAAAGACTAGTGCATCCAGCGGCCCCACTCAAGCTATGCGGACGCGTGGGTCCTTTGTGTGGACCCCGCCCAGTCTCTCTGCTCCGCGGAATGATAGAAGAGCATTAGCCCGTTGCAGGCTGTGCGCCCGCACGAGCTGCTCGGACGACCTCGGACAGAACGACAAAGAGGGAGAGGGCGCAGGGAAAGTGTTCGCGTGATATACCTCGCCCGCTCTCGCCTTGGTCAGCTGGGGTCCTTTGTGCAGTGTATACAGCACCACATGACGGACAAACCACGGCGATTGAAGCCGACAGTGAGAACTGTGCCCCTTGGTGATGATTTCTGGGCTCCTCGTCCAACAGCAAGGGCGAGATGATTCCATATATGACTATGGCCCTCAAAAAGAGGACACAAGCAATCAGTGAGTGACGTATAGCAATGCTCCCGGGCCGACGCTGGGCAAAGCCATTGTCGTGCTCCTGTGGCGCTCGCCGGGGCGGCCGATGTGAGGGACGGCGCAAGCTCACGTAAGACCGCTGGCCCTATAGCTTGACCCCCACTCAGCTGCATATGTGACTGCTAGACTGTACGTCTTGTATATGAGCCTTTCTCCCCGTGTGGCCCCCTACGCCCGCTTGTTCTCAGGATCAGTGGCGTTGACAATCACAACGAACGCCACCACCGCCGGTGCTGTGCGTCGAGTGGCAATTTCTGCTATTACTACGGTGCAAGCGCAATGGGCCCTGTGCCGGATGGCACGCCGGCAAAGACCCAAACTCACCCGTTCCGACTGAACTCCTCGTCGGCGATTCCGTTGACGAAGTCCCGTTGCCTTTCCCTCTCTCTCGCCACTCTCTCGGCTGCGGCGCGTTGCTCCTCAGAGCGGCCGCCAG
>CAUG01000510.1:51625-68216 GCA_000442785.1 Papiliotrema flavescens NRRL Y-50378
GTTGAATAGGTTGGCGACAAAGGCCAAGTTGAGCTTCGGGTTACCACTGACGAGCGAGTTGGGCGTCAAGAACCGCCTGCACCCGATTCGTTCCGCTCCTTGCAAGACCTCCTCGGCACGCTGGTGCAGATCGCGGGTTTGGAGCGGGTCGCGCGTGCACTGATCCGGCTTGAGCTGGTTGAGCAAGACCGTGTAGTTTTCGCCATCCTGCACGTCCTTGGAGAAGTTGTTGACCTTGCGGTTCCATCCAGCGGCCTTGAGGTGGTAGTTGAACCATCGAAGCAGGATCTGGTCAGGCGGTAGGCGCAAGAATTCCTCTAGCGTCTCGCCGTCGTCGAGCAGGCGGTACAGCTCGGGGTGGATCTTGATGTCGATCTTGGCGAGCAGTCCACGGCGGATGATCTGCCAGATGAGACCGAGGATGAGATGCTCTCGGCCCTCGGCGATATCCTGCGGACCGATGTTCACGACGGAACAGCCGATACCCTTGGACGAGGTGATGACGATGTTGTTGTTCTCGGTCATTTGGAAAGCGTTGAGCGGCTTGGCCTTGCCGGCTTTGACGGAAGGCTTGTTGAGCACTCGCTCGTCGATCGTGTCGGGGACGGAGTCGTTGATGAGTTTACATAGGATCAGACCGTCTAAACGTGAGCTTGCAGTCTGATACTGAGCCGGAAGCTCACCTCGGCACTCGTCGAACAGCTGCATCGTGTCGGTCGGGATGGGCAGAAGGTGCCCGATATCTCTATCGCCTCCGAGGACCTGAATGTAAGCGAAGTCTATGAATCGCATTGCATGACCCACGCCGTTGATGTGATCCGTGAAAGACCGACGCTCGTCCTCGTTGATCGTGTGCTGAGCATTCGTGCCCGCTGTGCCCTTCACCGAGATCTTACCCTTGCTCGTCTCGAGGCTGGAGTTAGTCTCTGCGGACCGTAGTCGCAGGGGGAGCGAAATTCGGACTTACACCGGCTGCGTCTTGCCCTTCCGCAAGAGCGAGTGCAGTTGGACCCAATCCTCCATCTCTACACGGCCCGACGAATCGATATTGACATTCTTGAGCGTCTCTCGGGCCTGCACGTAAGCTGTGGGAATGCAACCTCGTTGCAATAACTCACCGAGTCATAGTCTGCGTCTCCCGAGGCTTGCAGGGCCGAGATGACCTGCGCCTTGTCCAGCGACTTCTTATCGTCGACATCGATTTGCCTGTGACGTGAGCGGGGTCTCAATGCCATGATCCAAAAGGCTGACAGGAGGAGGTATAGAGATGATAAAGAGTACGCACTGGAACTTGTTGATCAAGTCAAAGATCTCCTCCTGCTTGAACTCGGGGTACTTCTTGCTCAACTTAATAGCCTGCATGGTGTCGAGGTGACCTGTGCGAGGCTGTATTAAGTACAGGGGGTTGCTTCTGGAGTTGTGATTGAGGGCAGCTCGTATTCTTCCGCGTTGGCAGCTGTATGTGTTTAGCTGGAAACGGTATAGATGGATGCGTGAAGTGTAGAAGGCCGAGTAGTTAGCTGTGCAATCCCGACGATGAGCAATGTGTGCCGGGGGTGTGACGTCGGCCTGTCAACAGGCACTCGCTGGGCAGGGTCACCTCACAGTCCAACACTTGGCGGCCTTCGCCGAAAGTGGCAAATGTATCACGTGACTCTCAGGGTCCGCAGCATCGGTCCTCCACTTTCTGTGTCCATGCTCGACCCTCCACCCCCCTCGACGCTCTCAACTTGGCCAGGCAGCGCGAATACATGCTTTGCGCCGATTTGAAAGCCTTAGATGCTGCATGAAGCGTCACTGTGGCCGAGATAGGCGACCCCATCATTGGCAGTCGGCGACCTCTGTCTGATGCAAGGCTGCTGGGCACTATCTCGCGCTCGAGTCTACCCTGAGCTTTGACACATGTACGAGCTACATAGAACAAGAGTATAAAGAAGGCTACATGAGACCTAGGAGAGAAGAATGCTAAATGACAGAAGCGTAAGAAAAGTGGACTCAAATACCCTCAACATCTTGCCGACATCCATCCGCCACATACTCTCTGTATCCTTTCAAGACCACCTTCACAGCAACCTCGTCCACGTTGTCTGTGATCGCCCGCAGGCCCTCGTTGATCTGCGCAATCTCCGTCGCCATTATCGTCTCGTCGACAGGGTATCCCGCAACAACGAGCTCTTCCCCGACGTAGTACACCTCGGCGTCCATCTTCTTCTGCACAAGCTCCATCAACAGCAGCCAAAGCTCCTCGGACGAAGGGGTGTACTGTTCGTGCGCCGTTCCGCCCCTTCCGCCCAGGACCAGCCGGTTCTTGCCGGGTGCGATGGGTTTCTTGGGGGAGCTTTCGCCGAGGCTGAGCTCTGACATCTTCATTATGGGCGGCGGAGGCAGACGTCGCCTCCCATCCCACGCGACAGCGGGTGGTTCAGGCGACGCTTCGTCGATGCGCAGCTCTTTTCGAAGTTTCAGTGCTGTCAAAGGTGGTTTGTCGGGGATCACCATCGTCAAGCGTTCGACGCCGTTCCGGATGGTGGCGGCAAGACCGCCCCTGAGCTCGGGACGTATGTGGATGAGGCTCGTTTCCGGGTCGAATCGGTTCGCGAGAAGAACCAGCTCTTTTGCGGAAAGGTTCTCTAGTATGTGGCAGAAGCCAGTGTCTCCTTCGGCAACAGCGACTTGGGTGCCCTCCATGGGCCGACACAGGATGTCAGACCCGGGACCGAGATCGAGATGAACGCGCACGATGTCGAGGCCGGTGAACCTGCGCGAGACGTCGCGCGCGAGGTGCGTACTGCATGCCGTGTGGGGACGGACGTTGATGGCTTTGGTGAGCGCGAGGAGGTGACGTCTGGATGATCGTTCCTGCGCTGGAGGGGAGAGGCTCGACGACGACGAGACGGACTGCGCCGGATCGCCATGAAAGGCAGAGAGCGATTTGTTGGTGAGCGAGACTTGCTCGTATAAGAGGGGGACGACGAGGGCGTGGTAGAAGCTGTTGACTCGGACCAGTCTGTTGCGTGTGTTTGCGTCGCAGTGATAGGCGATGTGGAGCATGACTTCAGGTATCAGGATGCCGCTGAGGGTCGGGGGAGGAACGGCGTGGCGAAACCACCGAGGAGGTCGTTTGTATGTGCGAGCGACGATGCCTGGCAAGGAGGAGGGGATCATCATGCCAATTGAGCCGCGATGGCTTTTGGGAGTGTTCTGTCGTGAGTACATGAGGTGACGTTGCGGTTGAAGCTCTGACAGCACGAGCTGAACCGAGAGGGAGCGATGGGCGTTCAAACACTCACCTGGCTAGGTGGAATCTCGGAGGGAGCCTGCTCAGATCGGAGGTGGAGGATGATCATGGCGACGGGAAGCTCTTGCTCTGCTGATCAGGAGTGGTGGAGATGTTGAGATGAGTAGGTGACAATCAGGTAGAGGGTGCATCACAGCAATCGTGTGCGTGACGTGCCGCCGGATCGAGGCCACACGAAGAACATGGCTGTCCACGTAACCCGGCCACTCAGCCCGGCGGAGAGACTTGGAAGCACTCCACAATTTTGCAGCATCCCACGCGCATTCTCCTCTGGGCGTCATCGCATTCATGCTCGTGGTCGTATCGCTCGTGAAAAGATGTCAAGTGCCGTACACCTACAGCTATCGGCTCTACGCTGTTGATCCCTACTGATCAAATCATCGCTTCGTCCTGTTCTACTTCGTCCTCTGCGTCCTGGCCCGGGCTACGTGTTCTAGGCCACGCCGCGTCGTCCCGCACACCATGCTTCAATCCCTGTGCGTTCCCATGTCCACCGTCGGCTTTAGGTCCAGCCCTCAACGCCTCCAACACCTCCACCATATCCTCCAACGTCCGGCTCTCGATCCTGCTCGCGTACAGCCCAAGTTCCGGCCCGGCCTCCTTTCCCCGCTCCTCTTCTCGAGCAGCTGTACCTATAAGAGGCAGTGTCGATGCGAAGGGCGTGGGTATTGCGCCCACAGGCGGGGGGACGAGCGTGGAAGGGCTCGCTCCCGTTGCTTTCAGATACAGCGCCGTCTGTCGTAATGTATCTTGTATATCCTTGGTTCAGCTTCTGACTCAGTGATCGGACGATCCCTCGTTCCGAAATGATCCCCACAATGCAAAAATCTGGATGCTCTCGCGGGATCCGCCCAGTCTAGGACCACTCACATCGACGATCGCCAGGAAATCAACCACCGCCCTCCCCGCCCCGTCCTTCTCCTCCGCCTCGTCATCCACCTCCCTCTCCGCCAAAGCCTCCGTCAAGGCATGATCCCTGACCAGCGTCTCCTTGGTCGAGCTCGCCAAGCTTGCCAGTATGGGTTTCAGGCACAAGAGCAGATGCGGCAGCGCGCGCTCGACGGCGCTGAGCGCATGGAACAGCGTCACCGGGTCGGCGGATTCGAGCTGAAGCGTATCGCGGATGGGGTGAGTGGACGCATTGAGGTCGAGATCGGGGAGCGCGTCGTCGTGTACGGTGTACGGGTCGGGCTCGTCTAATGGCATGGTGCTCTGCTTTGTACGGTGGGGAAACGAAGAGAGTCGGCGAGCAACTGAATCGAGAATGGTTCGGGTGGTGAATTCATCAACACGCGGTGGAGGTTGTCCACCCTTCCGGCCCGTCTCTTGTCCTGTTATTTCGTCCTGCGTCTGACCGTCTCGACGACGCGCGGCGTCCTCATAGCCCTCGTCTTGACAAGTGCAAATTCGCATGGACGCAGACACATTCGGCTAGTAGCAAGCTGACTCTATGTACATCACGATCAAGCCTAACGAAGCCAGATACTCGCACGCACGCCGGCGGTTTCCAGCACTGGCACCCTCCAAGACCCTCTTCGTTCCTCATACCATCGTTCCGTCATGTCTAGGTCGTTACGTTTTCCAAACACCTGCGCATCACACCCATCACACCCGGGTGCTTCGTCCAATCCCCGATCCCATCCTCACGAGCGTCTCGATACTCGCGCGGCCGTTCTGCAGCAGATCATCGTCAAACTGCATCGCGCCCTTTTCAAACAGGCACACGATCGTCGATCCCCCTGCTGGTCAGCTCTGACATCCTTTCGCGTCACACTCAACGCACCGAAGGCAAAGTAGCCCAGCTCATCCGCACGCTCGACGTGCTGCCCCTCTGTCACCGTCGTGAGGATACTGCCAACCACTGCGTGTCAGACTCCCACCATCTAGCACGTCCAAACCCGCGAATCCCACTCACTCATCGCGCCCACCCAGACCGTCATGACCGTCCCAAACTCCTCGCTCTCGACCGGGACTATCTTTCTGATGTTCTCGCCGTACACGTCAAGCCCTGTCCGAATCGCCTGCGGGTTGACAGTGTAGTACTCTCCGTCGATGAGCGTCATCTTGCCGATCGTGCCCTTGACGGGCGAGTGGAAGCGGTGGTAGTCTTGCGGAGCAAGACTGGCATTAGCACAATCAGCCCTCCCCATCCACGCCGTGACTCACCGGAAGATCGCCAGACCGCCACCTTGGAATTTATGAACCTCGTCCTTGTACTCCGGCCCAAGCAGCCTCGCGACGCTGAATTCGCGGCCCTTGATCCAAATCTGCGTCGCCTCGTTGACCGTCTCAAACGCCATCATTCGGCAATCCGCACACGACACGAGCCGTCCGTCGTTGCCCGGCTCCTCGACCGGTCGCGCCTCAGGCTTGAGTTTGCGATAGAAGAACTCGTTGAACGTCTTGAACGAGTCGAGGGGGTCTAAGATCTCCTCGACAGGGAGGTTGTGGAACTGGATGAACGCAGGGATGTCCAGCGCCGACTCGGGCGAGTCGTATTTGACCCCTTGCTTGATCGACAGCGACTTGAGCAGCTTGCGCGCTGGCGTTAGCGGAGAACCCTCGGCAATGTTCTTCTGTAGTCGCCCACTCACCCCTCGCGCCCTCCATTCGCCCCTTGGCGCCCTTGTACAGCACCCGGATCCCCAGCCTGACATACACAGCCATCTTCTCCTCCTGCAGCTGGCCGCTACGCCGGTCCTGCACGAGAATGTTCGCCGAATTCGCTCCGAGCGAGTACGCCCCAATCGCAACCTTGTTCACCAGCTTCGTGAAGAATTTGCGCTGCGCCTGGCTGCTCGTGACGTAATTGGCCGTGACGATCTTGTCGACCCGCTCCCAATCCGCCGACGCGCAGATGGCCAGGTGCGTCACGATATCTTGCTCGGATCGCTTGCCCAGCCGCGGTCGATGACAGAGCGGGCACGTGCGGATGTTGATCACTCGCTCGCGGTCGTCATGGGACGAGCTCTCCGCGTCAGCGTCCGTATCCGGCTCGGACGAGATCGACGCAGGGGTCAGAAGCCCGCTTTCCTCGCCCCCGCGGGGTTGTAACGAGTCATCGACGACCGTTGCGGATCGCTCGACTTTGACCGATGGCACATCCGATACCGCGCGTTGATTGCCAGGCTTCAAGTCCTTGACATCTCCGACGTGCTCGCCATCCCGAGGTCGGGCCTTGATAATCTGCTCCGCCAGCTCTTGCGCGTCGACCGGACTCGAGATCGCCTCTGGTCCAGTCATCGACAATCCATGCGTCGCTGGCTCAGCCTGCACAGCCGGCGCACTAGGAGTGCCCAGACCCGTCTCCGCAAGCTCATCCCCTTTATGCTTCACCTTGGCCTTTTCCGACCGGTCTTTTGTGACTTCCTTCTCGAGGCACATGACAACCTCTTCAAAGGTCAACTCGTCGCTGTCGGCGTCCTTGCCGCAGCTTGAAAAGTAGCTCTCGATCGTCTTTGCCGTGAGCGTCGAGCCGAGCGAGTCGAGCATTGCCGTGAGCTCTGTGTACGACATCGCTTTCGTGTCATCCGCGTCGTACTGTGCCATGTACTGGCGCCAGAACCGTTGTCGCAGAGCATCGTACGGTTCGTACTTTGCCCGGACAGTGAGCTTCGGGGAATACTTGGACTCCCAAGGTTGGTCCTTGTCCACAACGAGGGGGATCTGCCGTGAGCATGGTTCATACGAGGGGAATTACGACTCACGGTGAACTGCTTCATCTCGTGCTTCCCGTCGACCGTCTCGCCGTACAGACCAGTCTCCAGGTCCGGCTTTGGCGCGTCGGCCATCAGCTCGCTGAGCGGCAACGTGCAGTTGCCAACCAGGTCGTTGCCGGAGACCTACAGGTAAGCATCTTCGCCTCTTGATGGATCTTTTCACCCACCTTGTCCCAGTCGAGCACGGTAAACTGCGTGGTATACGTCTTTTCGTGTTTCCGCACGTGGAACAACAGCTTCTCGTCCCACGTGGGGTTGAGCGAGTGCCGTATCACCCGGGTTCTGAAGACCTTTTTGCCGAACGAGACCACCACGAACGGATCCATGTCGAACGTGACGCGCAGTGCTGTACAGTGAGCCTGATACTGATCACAAGCTGCCGACTCACAGCTCTTCAGCTTCGGCAGGTCCTCCGCGCCCTTGATCTCCATGATGACGATACCTAGCACCTCCTTGCCCGAGTCTGCATTGAAATTGAAATCCTTCTTGCTGCTCTTTGTCTTTGGCTGCTTGCTCTTGCTCCTCTTGAAGATCTTTCTCTTCCCGCCAGGAGTCACGGCGGGCGTGTACCCAGGGGTGTCAGACAGCGTCGCGCTGTCTCCCGAGCTCTTGTGCGAGGGCATGTCAAAGTATCCCTCTGCACGGGTCGGGAGGGAGCTCTGCCGGCTCGGCGTGCGCGTCTTGGGCGGGACTGCCAGTCCGGCCGTTTTCGGCGCATCAGACGGCTTTGGGCCCGGTACAGCCACTGTCGTATTGTACATCTGGTCGTTGAGGGCTTCGATGTCCGACGGGGAGTCGCGGAACCCGGTCTCGTCCTGCGCGTCTTCGTACTCTTCGTCAGAAGAGGACGACAGGCCGTCGTCGGCAATATCGTCCGAGTCGTCCGAGTCGTCATCGCGTTCGTCCGGCTCGCCGCTGAGCGGGACGGTTTTGTGTCCGGCTGCGATGGGCGACGCGGCAACGTGTGCGGATGAGCGAAGCATTGCGAAAGGTGATCGAGACTTTTTGCGGGTAGCAGGGACATCAGAATCTCGGCGGAGCTTGACCGTGCCGATCCCTTCCGTCTGGACTGTCAGCTTGATGCTGGCTGGCTTGCGCGTGCGCGTGCGGACGGGTAGTAGTCTATGCTTGATGGCCGGTCGTTGACGAGGGGTGTACGAGCGCTGACGTACCGCTGGGACACCCAGAACCCCTACAAGGCCCTTTCCGACTCCTGCGTTCTCTGCAAACACGCTGTAGATCCGCCTGAGCTTCTTCAAGGCGTCTTCCGAGTTTGCGGTGTCCTTTGGCGGTAGAAAGCCGATCCGGAAGGAGACCGTGCCAGAAACTGAGTGCTTGCGCCTGGTAGACACGAGCCGGCGGTCGACGAGCTGGGGTGAGCGTGGCAAGCTGACAGGTAAGTAGGGACTTGCTGGAAGATCCTCAGACCAAAGCTTCACATCCGCGCCGTTGAACCAGTCCAAAGAAGGTATCGCGACCTCGCCCATGTACTCTTTGCGCATGAGGTCCTGAGAGTGAGCGTTGTAGATCTTAGATCCCGAATCGAGACCGCTATTCACCTTGTCCCAGATGACACCTTCGATTCCCCGCCCGCCAACGACTCCCGCTAAAGACAGGTACAGCGGGAAGTCGAACGTGCTGCTCTCGGCGGGGAACATTGGGTTGAGAGACTTCTTGACGACTGGAGTTTGAGATCTGCCGGAAGGCGGCACTACGAGCGTGACAAACCTGCAGTCAGCACGGTGCCCCTGGTTAGATCAAGAGGCAATACACACGGATCACTCGCGCCGTTCCGGTCCTTCGCGACGAGCCCTTCGGCCTTGACCACCCGCACCCGCAGGACCGCAGCGGGCTCCTCGCCGTCGATGGGCTTACGAGGGCCCTTTGCGGCCGCCGCGATCTGCGCGGGCGTGAGACCCTGCGCTTGGCCCTGGGCAGTAAGGCGATGGTGTCTCCTCCTTCCGATCCGTCGCCGCGAGCTGCCCGTCGCCGAGCTCATGACGGAGGCAGCTTCCGAGTCGACGGCGGTGGAAGACGGACCGAGGCCCAGTGCAGCTGTAGTGCTTGGCCCGGGAGTGCCCGCTCGACTGGATACGAGCGGCTTGAGCGTCGATGCGGCGAGCTTGAGCGGCTTCGAGGCGAGCTTCTTCAAGCCGTTGGTGGAGCTCGATTGGGCGGGCGGGACGGAGGACTGGGATGTCGAGGGTGTCATTGCTCCTACTGGAGGCTGCCCCTCGGCTTCGGGGGACATGGCGAGTTGCGCTGCGGAAGCGGTGAATGTGAGGGATCGGGAAGGATATACGGCGATGAGGGGTATCTGGGGGAGCCTGGGGAGTGAGGATTGTCGGACAAAAGGAGGTTGATTCTGATTCCTTGGCGTTTTAGGCTGTCGATAGGAGACTGTGGATGTGATGCTGATGGTGATGTCGTTACAAAGGACGGTGTGCTATGGACGCTATAAGAGGGTCAACGCGTGCCCGCTCGACTTACCCGCCAATCTCACCGCTTTCGCGACGTAACCGGCTCGGCTCAGGTCCAACCTCCACCCTGATTCACACCCTAATTATACGCATACACCACGACGCCGCATCGCATCGCATCGCCCTTGACCCGAGCTCGCATGTGCGTATGTGTGCATCCATGCATGCATGGAGTCTCCTTGATTACAATGACGCTGCCACGATGGCCTATCTCCTCCCGCGCACGACCACCCGCTTCATCTTGGGTGCCTTCTCCTTGCCCGATCCCGCATCCTCGGCGCTTCCCAGCGAAAGACCCTTCTTCTTGTTCTCCTTCTCCTGCTCCAAATCTCGCTTGATAGCCGAGACCGCCACACCGGCAGCGTGCAAGGGCGAGTAGACCGGTAATCGGTCTTCCATGGTCGGATACGGTTGAGGCGGGAAAGGCGGACGCGATGGTAATGCAACGGCCTTGATCGTCTTGTTGCCCGATTTCGACTTCTTCTTCTTGTCTTTCGACACGACAGCCTTGGCATCGCCCTTTGGTTTGCGTGGAGGCGGGGTGTAGACGATGGAGGGGTTTTGATGTTGTATTTGTGCGGCGATGTGGTGGCAGAGCTGTGTCCCTACGGGGTCAGCGGGGATCCTGTGCGACTCACCGCGCCCTTCGTAACTCACGGTTCTTGACTATGGGGTTGAGAAACTTGCCATCCTTCATGATCTGGATCTTGACCCGGCCTGGGTTCTCCCAGTCGGCGGGGTGGCATCGTTCCGGCTGTCATGAGCTCTTGTACCCCTGACCCATTCGCTCGACTCACCTCCAGAACGCTCGGCAAACCCAGCGTGCGACAAGCCTTGGCTATTTGCGTCGCCTGGGGCCACCACACCGCCTCCTTCCTTGGGACTCTTCGTCCCTCACTCGCAGACACCTTGGCGTCAAAGTACAGCGGGTACACGGCGTTCCACCTGCCGTCAGATCGACTCCTGGCGAGCATGACCCGGCTCACCCCTTGTACACGCTCTGATCCGTCACGTTGACCGCGCCAAACTCCTTGCGCAGCTTCTCCATACGCTCCTCCTCGGCCTGCTGCAGCTTCATCATGTCGCCCATGAATCCGCCCATGGGCGTGTTGCCCATACCCGGGGCCGCACCCGTCGGTCGGAGCTCTCCTGGCTCATCGCGCATCACCATCTTTCCCTTGTCGTTCACTGATGGTGGGGGCGCGGTCGAGTTGGCGCCAAACACCCCGCGCGATTGCTCGGCCAAGCGGTCGTAGTCCATCTCCATGTCGTCGCCGTCATCGTTGATCTCCTCGAGCAGCGCTCCGTGGATGCCGGTGTTTGGCAGAGCACGCGGCTTCGAGGAGGAGGGCAGGGGGAGGTCGGTGTCGTCGTCAAAGTAGTCTTCCACCGTCGGCATCTTGGCTGTGTTGTAGTATGGTATGAGGTGTGCAGTCACGAGATAGATCCAGTGGCCCCCGCTGGACGCGAAAGCAGCGGCGATCGCCGCATCTGAGATCGGCCCGCCGGGGCATGGCTAGGTCGGTGTTTGCGGCGATTCGAGAATGAGTGGCGTTGAGGTCATAGCGTGGGGCCCGCCCGGCCTGGATTGCCTGTGCATTGCCCGCTTCCCTCTGCACCAGTATCCCTTAGCCAGTGCTTTGCTCAATCACCACCTCTCTACACCACGCTCCATTCGACTTGCATCCGTGTTATCCACTCCTGCGCGTCGTTTGAGCCCATACCCGCCACTAGATTATCCAGATCGCGCGACAATCGACGCATAGACATATCGCTGGCTGGCCCACCGATCCCCTTCCTCCCACCATGACCTCACCCAAATCTCACACCGCCAACGCCATCGCGGCGATCACCAACCGGGCCAACGTCGTCATACCAGAGATCGACTTCACCCAACATCAGCTCGAGAATGGCGAGCTGGTGTCGACAACCGAGCGCGTCGTGAAAGATGTGAGTGTGGGCGGCGCGCCGATCCAGCTGGCGGCCGTGTGTGGCGCGTGATGCGGAGACTTGCGGACCCTTCGCGGTGCGGACGGTCGCAAGGGTGCTTGATGCATGCTTCTGGCTTCCTCGGCGGGTGCCTTGGAAGCATGCACCAATCGGAGGTCATGCGCACTCGCTAGCCTGACTCGCATTGATCATCCTCTGGACAATTGCGCTGACGCCATTGCCTCTTCTTCACCCCTGCCACTACACTACTTGCCTCGCGTGACCACCTGCACATACCCTCCACGTCGTCTTTGAATCGTCTCCGATCGCCCGCACACGCCATTGCCGTTCCTTCAAACCCATCCCATGCCGTCGCCATCGGGCTTTCACAAATTTCAGGTCCAAGCCCCCGCGATGTATCTCCCCACCGACGAGCAATTCTTCTCGAAAGAGGACAAGACAAAGCCCGACATAGCGTTCTTGAAAAACCACTTCTACCGCGAGGGCCGCCTGACAGAGGAGCAGGCGTTGTACATCCTGGAGAAGTGAGCCTGCGCGTCGTGGCGTGGCGAAGCTGACGATTAGGGGAGGTGAAGTACTCCGAGCCGAGCCGAACCTGCTCGAGGTGGATGCGCCTATCACTGGTGAGCGCTGTGCCCTTGGCTGAGAACAGCGGAGCTAAGAGACAGTCTGTGGTGACATCCACGGCCAATATGTGAGCCAATGATGTGGCGGCGATTTGCACGCAACCGGCACTGATGTCTAGTATGACCTGATGAAGCTGTTCGAAGTTGGAGGCAACCCAGCAGAGACACGATACCTGTTCCTGGGAGATTACGTCGACCGTGGCTACTTCTCCATCGAGGTGGGCCGCTCATTGAAGCCGTACTTGTCGGAAGCTGACCAGCAGTGTGTGCTCTACCTGTGGTCGCTCAAGATCTGGTATCCCGACACCCTCTTCCTCCTCCGCGGTAACCACGAGTGTCGTCATCTTACCGACTATTTCACCTTCAAGCTGGAGTGTGAGCTCTTGTGATTGTACACAGCATGTAGCTGACGTCGCAGGCAAGCACAAGTATTCCGAGACTATCTACAACGCCTGCATGGACTCGTTCTGCAACCTGCCACTCGCAGCGGTCATGAACAAGCAGTTCCTGTGTATCCACGGTGGACTCTCGCCCGAGTTGCACACGCTAGACGACCTTCGAGGCGTGAGCTGCTCTTCCATGACCATCGCTGAAGCTGACGCCCAGATCAACCGGTTCAGGGAGCCGCCAACCCAAGGGCTGATGTGCGATATTCTCTGGTCGGATCCGCTGGAAGATTTCGGCTCGGAGAAGAACACGACGGATACGTTCTTGCACAACCACGTCCGGGGGTGTTCGTACTTCTTCACGTGGGTCGTGTAGCAAAGGGACTTGCAGCCGCTGACTCGCAGATATAACGCCGCCTGCCAGTTCCTGGAGCGGAACAATCTGCTGTCGATCATCCGAGCACACGAAGCGCAAGATGCGGGGTGAGCTACATTGGATCCTCCAGGTGGATGCAAGCTCACGGCAGATATCGCATGTACCGGAAGACGAAGACGACCGGGTTCCCCTCGGTTATGACCATCTTCTCGGCGCCAAACTACCTCGACGTCTACGCAAACAAGGCGGCGGTGCTCAAATACGAGAGCAACGTGATGAAGTGGGCACCTCATTGTTGCGCGATGTTTAGGCTGACAAGCAGCATTCGACAGTTCAATTGCACACCGCACCCTTACTGGCTGCCCAATTTCATGGACGTCTTCACGTGGTCATTGCCGTTTGTGGGCGAGAAGAGTAAGCCGAGGACGCTCGCCATGATTCGGCCAGCTGACCGCAGTCACCGATATGCTCATCGCCATTCTCAACTGCTGCACCAAGGAGGAGCTCGAGGAGGAAGAGGAGACGCCGATGGCGATCACACCCGAGCAGGAGGAGATTGGTGCGTTGCAGGTGTGTCGGAACGTTCGCTTATGTCAGTCGAGGAGGAGACCAGCACGGAGCGACGACAGGTCATCAAGAACAAGATCCTTGCGGTCGGAAGGATGTCGCGGGTATTTGCGCTGCTGCGGTGAGTCACTTCGTCAACGACCGACTTTGGCTGACCTGCAGAGAGGAGTCGGAGCGAGTGTCCGAGCTCAAGAGCATCTCCGGATCGGCATCGTTGCCCACGGGCCAGCTTGCGTCTGGAGCGGAGGGCATCAAGGAGGCTATCCAAGGTTTTGACGATGCGTCAGTCGATCATGTCGTCCTTGCGTGCACCGCTGACACCCAGGCGAAAGAGCGATATCGAGAACGAGCGTCTCCCACCAGACATCATCGACGTAAGTCACTCGCCTAACTGCGAAGCCATTCCTAATGCCAGCCGGACGAGGACAACCCGGCTTCGCCATCGTCCGGTCCGCGTACGCCCGAGCAGCCTCAATCGCCCGACCTGGATGGCATCGTCTCGCCCGGGTCACCCGGCTCCCCCGGATCCGGCACCAAAGGCATGCCGTGGCGCCGAGGTCATTCACGCCAGACGTCCCTCGGCACAACCAACACGTCCTCCCCGTCGATGCGTCGTCGATCGCTCGAGAACACGATGCATCTCATCCGCGACGTCGTCGACGGCCGGGACGCCAATGGCGATGTGCAGCTCGAGCGGCTGGCCGAGGTTATCTCCAGCCCGAGCCGTACCAAGCCGGCGGACGGCCTTGCTTAGGCGTCTTCGGTGGATGATCATATGGGATCTGGACACGAGGCGGCGCACTCGCCAGGACGGGGCGAGGAGGTCCTGGCTGCGGCGCACTGCACGAGGGATGTAGCTTAACGAGCATGCTTTGACGAGATGACCTGTACATTGACATTGTTCCCCCGCGTATCGAGTATCGAGGACGAGCCGTAATGATTTCGAGGGGTGTGCGGGATACATGGTTACGAGTAGACAGACAGTGATCGATGTATATACCCGCTCATGCGAATGTGACGATAGCTCGTGACAACGATGTACGCTGTACGCGTGACTCGACTTCCTGTATGAACGGTCTGCCTAAAAGGGTTTCCCAGCCAAGCGACAGCTTTGAAGTAGTCCGCCAGTGTGCAGCTCGATATACACTGCATTCTCTATAGTGCCGCGCCGCGAGTCTACGCAAACGCGAGCCTACGCCGCAGAGCCGTCAGTGCAGCAATGATGACCCACGCCCACTTCTCGAATTGATCCTTGCTGACGAACAGGATACCTACTATCAGCGCTCGTCGTCTTCTGCGCTATCTTGCGACTCACCCTGGCACAGCGCCGCCTTGAGGATCTGCGCCGATAAACCCTGATACCACCCCGGGAACCCTTTGTCGCGGTACACGGCGCGCAGGAGCGGGATCGCGCCGCGTTCGGTCCGCTTCGGAGGGGCGGGAGAAGAGGTCTTCTCGAGGTCGGCCGCCGCGTTGTCTGCCGCGGGCGGTTCCGCTGCGGCCTCGGCGTAGGAGAGGTCCGGGGTGGCTCGTTTTGTGTGGTTGTCTGTTCGGGCTTGGAGGCGAACTTTGGCCTGCGCTTCAGCTCGTGGTATAGAGTGACGGTCTTTGAGGTGAGAAGACAGACGGTGTCACTCACAAAGATGTACGGATACGTCACCACCGTAGCGATAGCCTTGGACCCCACTCCAATCCAGAAGCTCTCCCCTACCCCGAGTCGGTCCCCCTCCCGGCTTCCAGAAAGCACAGCCGACTTGATTCGCTCAAACACGCCGTAGGTGATCGCCGGATTGGCAGTCAACACCAGGCCAGGTCGGAGTCCGGTCCACAAGCCCGTCACGCCCGACTCCCGGACGATCTCGTGCCCCGTTTGTAGCAAGCTCGGCGTGGCCTGCTTGCTGCCCGTCGGGGACGACTCTGGCGTCCACAGCTGTTGACGCGTCGCGATGACGCTGACGGGGATCGTGAAGATCTGCGCAAGGGCGCCAGCTGCCGCGCCGAGGAGGAGCTCGGATGATGTAGAGAGCTTGGGAGGCTGGCTCTTGGTACGCATATGCCGGAGGAGGGAGGAGCGGAGGAGGGAGTGGAAGAAGAAGTAAGCGAATTCTGAGGGTCAACGTGGGGAGTCTGGCTCTGCTCTACGAACTCACGCATGGAGAAGGTGTTGATCATGTTCGCTGCGAAGCCCTTGAAAGCCCCACTCAATCCTTCTGTGCGGATGATCCGTATCAACATGTCGAGCAATTGCCATCGCCGCGCCTTCCGGCCTCGCGGCGCTTTGGAGCTCCCCGTCGGCACCGATACATCCTCTCCGGTCACTGGAAGCGCCTGAAGGCGTGTCTTGACAGTGTCTAGCGGGTAGACCACGCTGTCGGGTCAGCTGGGCGGGCAGGAGGGTCCGGTAACGAAGAGCTCACGCATTGGAGAAGCACGCCCCGAGGGCGCCAGCGAGCGCCGACCCAACCGGAGTCAGAGCTTTTCCGGACATGGATAGCGTTGGCTCAAGGACGAGTGTATGATGAAGTGATGCACAGTCGACGAGAGAGGGTGAGGGGCACTTGTATCCCCATTCTTCAACGTCTCGTCATCCGGTTAAGTCCCTACCCGACCGAAAAACACGGACTCACGCGTGGCACCGCGCCCGAGGTGTGGATCCGGCTTCGCGTTTGCCACTCAATTTGCCACTCGTTTGTGACTTCACGGGCTCAAAGCGGCTGAAACTCGACCGTGCGGCACAGTGTCGCGCTTATATAAGGCATGATCCAGACTGTCTGGGCGGAAGTCTCTGCGATTCATCTGGAAAGCGGTCACTTCAGTCATATGCATGGTCACTGAGCAGTCCGCGCGTCCAGCAACAGCCCGAAAGCCCCTCGCGATTTGAGAGGGGGAGATGGGAGGGGCGTGGAAACAATATCCAATTACATTGCACTGAAAAAGCGCATGTGGAGAGTTCTGCTGGCGCCTCCACCCCAAATATGATGTTGGGAACGCGTTCACCGGAACGCCTACGGCCCTCGCACGGCACAAATCGGGTCAGGATGACCAAATTTCTTTTGTGACGTCAAGCTTGTCCAGTGACAGTAAGATAGCCCTTCGACCTTTGCGACCCCGGAACGCCCGGGCAAGGCGAAGCTTCTCGTCTCCTCTCTTCCGGACTCCCTGTTACCGGAAGAGGCAATAAGGCGAACA